>JAHWFP010059435.1:0-18370 GCA_023313725.1 Lithobius niger
TTTTTTTTTTTTTTTTTTTTTTTTACATAGGGTGGTTGATTGAAGGGTTGGTTAACATTAAGCGGATTGGAGTGGCGAGGAATGAGGAATCGCAGGGGCATCAAGTGGTGTCGATGAGAGACGTCATTCCGGTCTGAAGTTTGCGAAGGTAGTTGATATTTAGAATATGTGATTTATGGTCTTGTAGTAAAGGTGAAACCGTAGCCCTTGGCAGAGGAGCGGCAATCCAGGCATGGAAGTTTCCTAGTCTGGGTGAGGGACATCCTACGCATTTCCCGGATAGCATTTCCCGAATGAAGGTTGTGGCGTTGTCCCATTGCCAAACTTGACGGGCGACATAGGACTCCTTAGACATGGCTTGGTTTGCACGGATCCATTCTTGTGCCAGTTGGTGGTGTTCTCGTCGAGCGAGTTCGGGAAGAACGGGTGGATGGTCGATGGGGTTGTAAAGGTGAACGTCAGCTGGAACTGCGGTGTTCCCGACGACGTATTCCATCTTGGAAGTGATTTCTATTGTCTGGGTGCCACGAGTGGTGAGACGAATAGGCTTACGTGGAAGTGCAGGTCAGTGAATTTTGACGATGGGTTGACGAGAAGTTGAAATGGGTCGGGGGGGGGGGATAGGCGTCGGAGTCTGGCATCAGAAAGCTCAATTTTACGTCGCATTTTCGTGTTGCTGGTCGTTAAGTTCTGTATGTTCAGCTTATAGGCGTCGATCAGCTTCCGGGCATTAGCAAGTTTGGTTTCAAGGCTAGCGCAGTGAGATGCAATGGGCTCGCAGTTTTGTCGAAGGCGATTCATTTCCTTTTCATTGAGATCAAGTTTCTGTGCAGTTGCGTTGAAGAGAAAACCACAGTCACTATAGTTCGAAAGGGGGTTGGAAGGAAAGGGACTTGCGTCAAGCCCAAATGACGACGGGTTAGGAGTAGAAGAAGTGTTCGTTTCCATGGTGACCGTAGAAGGGTCCAGGTAGGAAGATGAGGTGACAGTTGCCGGAATAGTGGATGGTTTCATAATGGGTTGAATTGAGGCAGAGGGAACTTCATTTGATGGCGTCGTACATTCACGGGCTTTTTTGTTTCTCATCTGAGTTGACCTATCCAGAGATTTCTTGTTGTACAGTTGGATTAGTGGCCAGTCGGAAAGAGATATGGTTAGGCAGATCGAACAGGGGTCATTGTTGAAGTCGCAATGACGGTGGCGTTGACACGCTGTGTGTGGGTCGTGACGTTTCTTTGAAGATACAATTCCCGCACATTTGCAAACATCAGGTTTTCGGGCAGTTCTTGGGTCCCAACCTCTGACGAGGGACAGTGATTTACCACCACGGACTTTGGGTGACATGGATACGGAGCGGCAACCAGGGAACTGTGAGGAGCGCAGGAAAAAAATGGGGTCTATCCGGGCCGACGAGGAACCCCAGCGCGGGAGATGGGTAGAGGGTCGCGGCAGGTGAAAAGCCCCAAGGCGGGAGGGAGCAACAGCCACAACATATGTAATAAGGGATGACAGGAGGAAGAGTTGAAAAAGGGAGATAACCATCGGGAATGATGTGCAAAGGTGGTTAATTAGTTAGCACAACTAAAAAATAGTCAGCCAGGAAAACGAGGTGGTGAGATTAAGTTGAGTGGATCATGGTTAATGATGATGTGGTAATGGTTCAGCCCTTAAGACATGGGTTGGCCACTGACGAGATGAGCCACAGAGTGGGCAGGAGTAGTTGATATGATTTCAGCTAGCAGGCGAGTCCACCGTGAATGATGTTAATTGCTTAGAGTGCGATTCCTACTACAACCGTGAATCAGGAGTAATGAAGACGTGTTAATAGTCAGACATGACACAATTGAGCGTGGTTGTGTTGAGAAAGGCGGCAGATAGGAAAGCGGTAAGTGACATGACTTACACATGAAGCGTGGAATCAATTTAGGACGAAAAGAGTGGTGGGAGTGCAGAGAGCTTCCAACATGGTTTAAATAAGGGTTGGTCAAGGCAGAAATGGGACAGGCGGCAGTGTGTGCAGCAGCGGATGCCAGAGACGTGTCTAGACGAGGGACTCCCATGGCCGAGACGAAAAGTTGGAGGAGCGAACGGAGTTCGATGTCCAAAGGTGTGGCAGGTTGAAAGCGGTTTCCGTTGATGAAGCGTGGCAAGGGTTGTGTTTGTGAAGTGGTCGTAGGATGAACACATGAGAAAGGAGCACGAACAGAGTTTTTAAAGGGGCAGCCTATATAACGTTGGGAAACCTTGTCGGATTTATAACATTTACTGGAAGCCAGGACATGGTAAAGTAGAGACACCCCAAGTTGGCAAGCAGCAAGTTCATAAGTCCAATAAGTTTCAAAGGGGTGTTCATGGAAGGCGTTTACGTAAGTGTTGCGAGATGGTTGCGTGGGCAGTGGCAAGCCAACAATGCTGGGGTTTTCAGGCACAAGGTTGGCCGGAGGTGTTGAAGGGGTCGAACGGAGGAGTCCATAGCGACAGAGTCGAGGACAGCGTGTTCGACAAGGGAAGTGCTGATGTGTACAGCGCCCGGTATTCCCAGGCGGTCACCTATCCGAGTACAAATCGGGTCAGGTGTTGCATAACTTCGGTGATTGGGCGAGAACCGGCGTTTTCAGCATGGTATGGCCGTGTACTGTTTATGTTATTGTTTTCGAAGGGCTAAGAATTGCCTATAATTGGCGAAGGTTAGCATGTGTTCGGCGAACGTTCCGTGAGGGATGTGCGTACGGTGAAGGCCAGTTGCGTTCGGCGAAGGTTGTGTATACGTTCGGCGAAAGCTTGTCTACGTTCGGCGAAGGCTAGCTGCAATCGGCGAGGGTTGAGCGTACGTTCGGCGAAGGCTTGTGCGTTTTGCGAAGGTTGTGCGTTTGGCGAAGGCTTACATGCGTTCGGCGAAGGTCGGCTTGACTAATGGTGGAGGTTCACTTCCCTTGGACTTGCGGTGAAGGTTCAGGGGAGGGTTTTCATTGCTTGTTTGTGTTCGTTGAACCTGTGGTTTGGGGACATTTCGACGAACTTCAGGCATTTTCGGTGGGCTGTGCAGCTAAAGAAGCGATGCGTCAATGACGAGAGCATGAGGGAAGTGTCACTAATAATCTATGTAGTTAACAACAACTACATGTTGAAAGCGGCTATAATATTGATTTAATATTGTGACAGTCATGGTAAGTTTTAAGGATCAAGTGGCAATCAGATAACATATACTTTGGTCATACTGTAATTTACATAGCAAGGCGGCAGGAAGACACAGTGATAGTCAACACGGAAAAAATAAACCATCGTTATATACGAATAGCCAAGAGGTTGTAGACGTAACAGAACGAAGCCATAGCACTTGATCGGCGTATACGACTGCTACAGGAAGACACGCAACCAGAAAGCGAAGGACATAGTCGATGGTACATATCAGCTTTATCAGAGGCTGAGGCACACGTGTGATTGGTGTGTGAAGAGTTAAAGGTTAACATGAAGGTGTCGAAGTGAAACGTTTGGTGAAGATTCATCAGTAGTGATGTTCAGCGGGCAATACGGGTTGTGAGCAACGCTCATGATACTTGTGAAGAAGATCATGACGGAGGACCTGAAGGTACATTTACCGGTCAGCATCGGCATGGGTGGTACATATGTCGAGGTTTGAGATCGCCGATGGTTGGGCGAGGGCTCGTTCGAAAATGGCAAAGGCCGTATGTTCGGCAGGGCCAGAGTACGGTAAGGGTATGTCATCGTTCCTATAAGCAGGAGACAATGGAAAGTCGACCCCGTTCGTTGTCTAGAAGGTCCAGGAAGAGGCAGGCGGCGATCATGAGGAAAAGCTGCAAGGCTCATCTTGTAATTCAGTTGGATCGATCATCAGATAGGTAGTTAGAGCAGCAAAAGACATGTTTGGCTCATGGCAAAGCTGAGGGTTCGGTGAAGGCTTGTTATGCAGTGAGAGACCCGTGGCTGTCAGCGAAGGCTGGTGGTTTTTCCCTTTCGGCAAAGGTAGTGTTCGGCGAAAGCAAGAGTCTCTCGGCGAAAGATTAGTGGCATTCGGCGAAAGTTGCGTTCGGCGAAGGCTAGGTTACGTCGGCGAAAGCTTGTGGTGTTCGGCGAAGGCTCGACTTTCGGCGAAAAGCAAAATCGGCAAGGGTGGAAGGCTTGTACTTCAAGCTAGGCAAAGAGGCTTTCGGCGAACATGGGCATCCGTCAGGTGCTATATCATCTTCTATGGTTTTCCGACGAGCGTAAGAAACGAAGTAAGATGGTGAAATACAGCAAATAAGAGGAAGAAAGAACGTTCGGTGAACGTGCTCAACCGAAAAGTGCGTACGTAAGAAGAATGAAAACAAATATCAGGGAGAGATCTTTCGGCGAATGTCGAAGCGGGAGGGTAACAATGGCGGTGTGTCGCAGCTGGAGGCTGGAGGAAAAGAGATGGTTGGCTAACGCCGTAATACCATTTATGGAGGGTCTGCACGTGCTGGCGCATGCGCAGATAGGCGGTTCAGCTGGGCGTATCGAGAGAGTTTTGAATCCTCCAGGGTAACAAGCACTCAGGAACTGAATGCAATTAAATTTACAGGTAGTGTGATATTTTCACCCGGCAACTAGAAATCACTGTTTTTCTTTTTCTTCGGAGCTACTACAATGACAAGGTGAGAAGTTTACACGTTGTGGAGGCAACGAAATTCTCACCACATTGTTGTTGTAGTAGCTTCTGAAGAAGAAGAACGGCAATTTCTAAGAAAATTCAAGAGAACTAATTTTAGTTGCCTGTTTTGGTGGTGAAAGTATTCTGCTTTGTGCCCGAATGTCAAATTATTGCCACTGTTATGACCAACACTCTAAGAAAAATTGCTTAGCGAGGCTCTTCAGTGTTGTTGGCAGTGGTTGCGCCCGGGGGAGGGGGGGGGGAGTAACCCGAGATTGTCGTCGGGGAACAGCCGGAAGACTGAGTCCACACGACGACTTAAAATTTGTAAAACTTTGGGGAGGAAATGCTCAAAATAGAGTTTGCCATTTTGCTGCAGTAGTCCTCATCGCCTCCATACTTAAGAGCTGTCGTAGTTAATGTAGAAAAGTTAACTAAATATGTGCAAAACAAAAGTTGTTAAGGATTCTAGTTAAGTTTTCGTCATTTGAATTCGTGATACCAATGAACTGATCGAAAATCGTGTACAATAAGTGGCTAAACTGAAAATTGATATGCTGCGTTAGACCGTCAACTCCATGATTTGATAGGCATGTTAGTTATGAGACACGTTTGGGATGCCAATGTCTTACCAGTTATTTCTAAAAGGGGAAGACCCAATTTTAAAAGCCCAACGCACAACAAGAATGACGGCCAACTGTGTGTATTCCCCTCAGCCGCATTATTTTGTCATTTTGGGCCGGCTTAAGAGAAATTTCGGCTAAATTGCGGCTAGCCACACATTTTATGGCCACCACCGGCCAACCATAAATTCGGCTGGCTAACGGCTAAATCGACAGAAATGAAGCAAGGATATCAACGACAAAACTCACTGCACAAGAAAAAGATGAAATGGAAAGGGGGAATGGGGGATAGGCCTAATGGATTTCCAGATGAATCACAAATGTAAAATAGGAAAAATTTGCGAAGAACCCTCAAATTAAAAATCAGAGCAACATCACCACTATTTTTTTTTTAAGTAATGCTTCCACAGCGATGTGTCCTGACTACTATCAAAACCTAAAATCGAAACCGAAAGTAACCGTGCATGCTAATGACAACACAAATACCACGGCGCTCATAAGTTGCTGGCAAGAGAATATGGTTTTAAAAAATATGAAATATAAGGCAGTCGAGAGCAGGTTACCGTTAGACACAAGTTACAACTAACTTCGTGACTGTTTGGTTTCATTTCGACGCGTTAAAACTTGAAAATTTGCGGCTGTAGCCGCATTTTTTTCGGCGGCTAGGCCAGGTGGCCGCCGAAAAATATTCAGCGGCTGTTCGGCTGACTTGAACAAATGCAGCGCGGCGGCTAACGGCGGCGGCTGAGGGGTATAACTGTGTTCTAGCTATATGGTTAAATATTTTTCAAACCTAAATTCAGTGTTAGTTAACGTTAATTTAATAATATTTAAAAAAAATTTTAATTCATCAGTAAATTTAATTTGTAAATAAAATGCGTAAAAAAAACAGAATTTTGGTCACAATTAGGTTTTTACGACCTCTCATGCTAAAGAATGTTTACGAAAAACATCCGAGATTTGCTTAACGATGTGGCGCAAACGTGTCTCGGAAAGCCAAAAAATAGCGTAAAATGCTTCCGCTGGGGGAGCTTACAGCGCTCCTCCTCACCCGCTAGCTGGTTTTGCCGGACCCCTGCTAAAGGAGTACAAATATAAACAAAAAATATTCGTTTTCTTTCCCCCCCTGTCGGGGAATCATTGGACTATCTGGAATTGGCTGGCGCCACTACTGGTTGTTGGTGACCCAAGAATGCTCCCCAATACTTTTCAATTAGTGAAACCTATTCCGGTTCAACGAAAGCGGGGAGGTAGGAAGGAACATTTAAAGATAAGTATTTCAGGTTAATTAAAAATGGAATTTTAAAGAAAGTTTTTACTTATCCTATAATACTTACGTTTGGTTATAGGCTATTTATGCTCTATGCTCAAAACCGCAAATTTACTTTTAACCACTTCGTTACTGGTGTCCTCTAACCAGGACATAAAGCATTCGGACCACAAACGAAGTCCCCACGCGCGCTGCAAGCTTTATGAGTGGGCCCTGGGACCCCGAACAAAGCGAGCTGCAACAGCGCAGTGGTCAGCGTCCTCGTCACCAAACCAAGAGAATGTCGATTTGAATCCCACAAACATTTTTTCCTTTGATTGTTGGCAAACGAGTATAATTAAATAAAGTTCAGCTATAATTCAAAAGTAGTATTTTGACGAATGTGAAAAACAATCGATACAAGTAATGAAAAGACCTTCTTTGAAGGAAATGCTAAGAGTAAGACTACGATGTCCATTCCAAAAAAGTATCACTACAATACAAGCTGAGAAAAAGACCATTATCGTTTCTGCGACTAAAATTACAGCACAAATCAACTTGAAAGTCTAGTTTTCTTCGAGCATTGATTTGTGCCGTCACAATTTTAGTAGCGGAAATGTAAGCAGTCTTTAAAATAAGCTAGGACAACAATTTATTGTGTACATAACACATCCTACGACATTAATCCCTGACTAACAATGGGTAGCTGCCCACCGTGCACATGCGCAGATACTCTGGCTCAATGGAGCAATGAAGTTGGAATGGTAGGAATCGAGATTTAAAAATCCCATCAGAATTATTCCACTTTTGCTAACAAACATTCAAAATTTACATTTGACAAATAGCAAACTAGTGCTTCCATTTTAGAACTAAAAAGGAATACTTACATCGTCTGTTTTCGCATCTTCGTGAGAAAACATTTGCAACGTACCACCAATAAAGGACTGATCAATTTTAATGTGAAATTCTTGTACCAGAACTTTAAAGTACCTGGAATTAAAAATTGTACATAAGGACACAATAATAAGCAAACTGAAGGGCTTAAATAAATATACTCAAATCAATATAAATAATATAAAGGCAAGTTGGAAACAAGCGACCAGCAAAACTCATACATAAGAAAAAAGTAATACAGTAGGCCATTTTGATGCAATCGTGTACGATTCCAGTGACATCATCCACTGGTGATAAAGCAATGGTCATAAAACAACAGGTTGATGACAGCAATTTGCAAAAAAAAAAAAATGGTACACCAGTTTGAACCAGTCATGTAACTCAAATTAAGCCCATAAAAGACTCTTACTCAGCAATCATTGCCTAAGTTATGCTTTCAAGTTAAGCTACTAAGTTATGCTTACTAAGTTAAGCTAAGTTGGCTTACTGTAATACAAATTAAAGGAGGGCTAGTGAAACCCTCCACAAAACTGAATTTGAATAATTCAGGAGACCTACTTGTATTGCTGAACAGTACTGTAGTCAGACTTCCGCATCATGATACTGACTTCTGTGAATGGTTTGGGTCCTACAATTTGAATAAATACAACAGGTTAATTTACACCAGTAATAGTTGGTTTTTTTGTTGTTGACATATTTACCGCCACAAACTTTCTAAAACCAGAATTTGGAAGAGACGGACAAAACCATTTTAAGGCTTTTTGCGTACTAAATTGTTACAAGTTGTCTACTTAAATACCAATTTTTTGCTAGCACTGCAATTTAATACATGAATAAAGATGTACTTTTTATTTACATGTTTAAAGTTTTTAGGTTTTAATCATTTCAGTGTGTACTTTACAGCAGCTATTATTAAAAGTCATTTTGTTGTTTTTCTTTTTTTTCTTGCATTTCTTCCTCAGAGACAATCACGTAACTGGAGGTTGGCGTAGGAAGCTAAAGAATGGCAAACAATGTAGAACCAATGGATAAGGAGTGATGAGGAATACAGATTTAACAGTCAGCAGCACAACGCTGCTCTGCCGCCCTTCCTGGCATAAATTAGTACCAGTGCTCTCTCTGTCTTTTTGTCTATTTCAGCAGACGAAGGCTTCACAGAAATGTATTAGCCTTGCGAACTATTACAAACAATTTGTAGGTGGAAAGACACGACTGAACGCTCTGCAGTGCCATGCTAATGAATCTGGTTATTATTTTGTTGGTGGACCCCAATGTGATCGACCACAAACGAAATGGGTTTTATTTTCAACTTTCAAATGAAAAATGTATACAATAAGAAGACATGATGTCTTTTTGAGCCTAGAAAAACAAAACACAATAAAAAAAAATTGTAAAATAAGAAAATGATAACTGTATAACACTACACACAAAATAAAAATTAAAATCATCGTTTACAAAATTTTAAAAATAAATTAAAAACTCAAATAAATTAAAAAATTCAATCCAAGAAATCCTAAAAATAGCCAAGAAATTAAATAAAGAAATAAGACGGAGAAAAGTTTAAAGGGAAGGTAGGTTGTAAAGCTACCTTGAAAAAATATAAAGGCATTGGAGGTAAGCTAAACTCAAAAAAAAAATTGCTGGAAATCGTCTATTAAATGCCCGTAAGCTTGGTACACGATTTGCAGTTAACTTGACAAAAATTGGGAGTGAGCGTTAAATAAAGCATAACCCAAAATCTAACCTTACTACTGAAAATTCAGCAATAAAAATCTTTTTGAACGACATCAGAAAGGGAAATTTTTACATCCTTTTCATTGCTGTGATTAGGGAACGAGGGCATTGTCCGGTGGTCTCACCGATGTAACGGACATTGGCTCACCCTCGTACCTACCAGTGTGCTGTTGTGTTGTGGTTGACTCTTGTTGGCGCCAAAATCACTTGTGCAACGGCAAGGACTTTCAGGTTTTGCGCCAAAACCATGAGCGGACGTGCAGGAGAACGTGGCCAAGTATTGTTGGCCACATTTGGTGAACACTTTGTAACCATGAACTGGATTGGTTAACGAACTCACGAGCTGATTGGTTGTCCGGTGGAGCTCTGGATCCGACCGGAGCATAAATAAGTCAAGGGCTTCAGAGCCCGGTGTTCTATTCCCGTTGATTCTTGTGTTGAGAAAGAACGTAATAATGTAACCCAAATCTTGTCATGATTATTCCGCATTAAATAAGGTTTAACTACTTCAAGTTTGGCTTCTACATTGAACACACGTTACACCGACCTTCTCCTTGAAAAAGCCCGATGGCAGGCAGTGGTACACCATGCCAACGATCGCCTCCTGGTGTTGTGTTTGAGAGGGGGTGGACTCCATGCCTCCCAGAGGGGATACATCGTCAGCACTCGCGACACAAGAACAGCCACAAGAACAGCTTTGCCCACAATAACATCCAGAAACTGACTGGCAGCAGGTGCCGACCACAGAATGTTGGTGATTGTAGCATGTATACATCTTGTTCACAAAAATTGACGACTGAAAATTGGTAGACAGCAGGGGCTGACTGCGACTGGATACTTATTCATCTCGGGGCAGGCGGCGACAGCGAACGGGCAGGCGTCATGGCCCAATGTCTACTGCTTCTGATGCCTCCATCCTAGCACACTTGCGAGTCGGTGACTGACCACGAGGCCCGAGGCATGCATCGACCACAGACAGACACCTACCAACTCGATATTGTTGCAAAACGCTTAACATCGCTCCAATGGGACCCAGAATGTTATAAGAGTCAGATTTTCAGCCACATTTACAGCCAGTTTGGCTGGTGACGAAGAAAAGGGGGATGCCGAATTCGGGAGGATCACTCCTGTTGAAAAAAAATTAGCTGGTGACAGGTTCGAAAGGAACTGCATATCCAGCGAAGGACTAACAACAATTTTGACTACAAGAGCAGTGTTTAAATGTTTCTCAAAAAACATCTACGTGAAAAATCACGCAACTGGAAAGCAACCTGGACGCGTGCATCACACGTGGTGTCCAACAAAAAGTGACGAAAGCTGACACGGGGCACGCTGTCATTAGCGCGGGACGCCACCTGATGGGTGAGCCGGCAGGTAGCGTGAAATTTGGTTTAGTGGACAGAGAGAGCATATTTAGAAATTTACAGCGCAAAACAAAGCTACTTCCCATAAACTTACCGCTATCTGCAGCGACAGTTTTAGGTGGTGGAACAGGTGCCAAAATAACCCTGAATACACAATCGGGCATTTGATTGTCAATCTGCAAAGAAAGCAAAGTTTGTTAACCCTAGAAGTGACAATAATAATAACGGACAAGCAAAAACAAACATCATCTCCTCTGGGGCTTACAAGAGCATTATGCACCTCATTCTCAACAACCTGAAATGGATAATACATCTGTTTGTTCTGCTTGTGGTTTGTGCGATACTGGATTTTGAAAAACCGAATAGAAATGGCCAGCTAAAACCAGAATGTGGAAGATAGAATACAGCATGTGTGTCAAGTCACACAACAGAAGCAGTACCGTAGCTGAGAATTCTTGAGGGCTTGTGCAAGAAAAAATCTGGCGTCCCTATGTTATTGCGGGGTTGAATTCTGAAATTTTTGGTACGATATCGGCTACACTATTACCATTTTGCATGAATTATACAAAGAAAATTTTAAAATTGTTGCCCGGTATTTTAAATTTTCTTTTGCTCCTTGGGAAGGGGGAGAATAAAGGTACATTTTTGCTTGGCCTTGAGCTACTTTACATTCGAGTTGCTCCAACACATTTTAAATCAAAGGACTAATCCTGAATTGCAAATTTGAATTCCAAATTTGAAATGAAAATTGCAAATGAATTTGCAAATGAATTGCAAATTGCATGAAATGGCAAAAAAGCTTCAGTTTCATCTTACTACAGGAACTCCACAATTGCACAGTTTAGTTAGCCAACCATCCAGGTGTAGTGTTTCAACAGAAATAAGAAACCTCCATAAAGTAGAAGCCGTCCGATATGCTTTTCACCAAGTTGTTAATCATTGTTCACCCCTAACAATATTTTATTTTCCTTTTCATGTTGCTAGTTTTAGTTCGTAGGAACTAAGGATGCAAATTAGTATTTTTTTTTAATTCCGCTGGTTCATCAAGACATAATTTGTGCGACATAATTTTGAGATGTCTCTTCGAGGGATCAGCTAGCGCTGGCGAAGTCAGTTTGGCTGGTGGGAATAATGAAAGAAAGTCAACCGCTTTGTTTTGTAGGAAAGAGAATTGGATAGACATTTTGTTTTTAATGCGTACTACTAAAAATAATTGCTGGTAAGTGAATGAATACATACATGTAGGTTTTGAGGGGTCAGGCAAGCTATCTGTTCGGTTCAAGCTAACAGCTTGTGTTTCTAATCGTTTGGAAAATTTGGTAATTAAAAACAGAAATTTTTCTTCTGCAAGTTCGGAAATCTGGGGCCCTTATTAGAGCGAGGGTGCTACACCTTCGACCATGAACAGAAGTGATGTCGATGCTGCCTATTTTTAAAATTTTTTTGCATAAATTTTGAATTGATTAATACCTACGAGACACTGGAATGAATACAACATTTCACCAGAACAGTTAAATAATCAGGTGAAAATAAAATTAAAACTATTTAATGGAAAAACTGTTGGATACAAGAAATAATTATGCAAAAAAGAAAAAAGAACAATGTGAATTCCACTGACAGAATTCTACACTTAATCAACCAACATCCCTAAGCAGCTCTTACCTGAAAGCGGTTTATTTTTGCGTGCAGTTGAGTGCGGTGAGGTGATGTTTTATAAGATATCCAAAGCCCTGTCTGGAAACTTCGGTACAGTTTGCGCTTCTGAGGTTTGTACATCATGTTTAGCAAAAAGTCTACCTGGAGGGATATACATACAACATGCCAAGTTTAGCTTCGGTGATAAAGGAAATTTTAAACAATAAAACTATGTTTCTCCTATTCCCCATTAAGGAGACAAATATTTGCAAATATCTAATCACGTATAAAGTACACATTTTGTTTGCAGTAGCTGGCACAACCGAGAAAAATTCTGAAATTCTATTCTTTATTGTCAGGTTTCAAATTTAAGTGTAAATAAGTGAGGAGGCAAGGTTGGTACATTACATAAGCTTTTAGCGATGAAAACAACTCAACAGCACCACGGGACAGCGGGGAGCAGGGATGGGCATGATGTAACTATTAAGCAGGAAACTGAAGCAGTTTGAAGAACAATATGCTATAATTTATGGAGGTGATTATTTTATACCGTAATTAAAAACAAATTTAGCTCCTCAGTACGGAGAGAAGGAAATCTACATTAAATCACCTACACTAAATAAATTTACCTTCACTTCACTGTCAACAATTTACAGACCACTGTGTATCCAAGGCAAATAAGATTTTGAAAAATTGAACTTATTATTCTGAATGCCGACAGGCTCATTTGGCTTGGTTTGAGTTACGAATTGTGAAAAGTTTCTTAACGCTTGCACCAACATGCGAGTATCAATCTTCTTCCGAACTGCAATTTACTATAGTTTTTCAACTAAGTCTTCCGCCTTCATCAGGCAGTGGGTGAGTAGCAGTAGCACACTATAGAAACATCACAGAGGTATTGAAAAACATGCAGTGGGGGCCAACTGTCAGTGGTTCCATGTCTTTATCTTTTTGTGGTGGTGGAGGGAGGAAGGATTTCCACTTGTAAGAGAAACCAGAGGTGAGCTCTGGTGTGATAATATTGGATATTCCTTTGTGCGCGGTTTCTGAATATTCATCAGTTTCACATGGTTGTTTTTGAGATCCTGAATTGCAAGACATTCGAGGGCACGTAGGTGTGGTTCGAAGTGTGTGTTTCATTTTAGTAGCATCTTGGTCTTGTAACATGCAATTTCGTGGTGGTGTCGGTGATGGTGGGCTGCAATACCATTTTCTTTTGCAATACCATTTTCTTTTTTTTGTTGACGTCTGTCATGTGGACTTCGACCCACTTGCTAATGCGTCTCTTGGTCTCCTCTACGTAGATGCTGATGCAATCAGAGTAGGGGACAGAGTAGACAGCGGCTTTTGTCTGTGGGAGGTGTAGAAATGGTTTAGGCGGCTCTATTGCAGTTTGGAGGGGGATGGTGCTACATGGGTTTGGTCGTTGTTTCGGTGTCGGTTTCAGTTTAGACGAGGTTTGGTATCTGTGGGTGGGTTGGCTGGGCTGGATAGGCATGGTTTTGGGTTCTATTTCATTTTCTGGTTTCTTCTTCACCTCGGTTGGGGGTGCCGATTCATGGGGAGGGGGGGGGGTCGTTTGCCTTTCATTAGCAGTGTCTTTTAGTGAGGTTGATTTTGAATAAAGCATTCTAATACCCATCTTTGCGAGTGTCTATTGGACTTTCTCTGTCTTTCCTGCACAGTATGTTACCACTCCTTGTTGGCTCTGTTCTTTCTCAGTAGGAGATGTTGGGTGGAATCACCATTTTTTTGTGCGTTTTCAATCGCTCTGATAAGTATTCGGGCAGGATATCCCACTTTAAGGAATTTTGCTTTGAACTTAGGCAGTCTCTCTCTTTTTCGATCAGATTTGAGCCAAAACCATTACGATGGATTTGAGTCAAAACGTTGAGTTTTGGGGACCGGTGGTTTTACTTCATGCATCAGATTAAGATCAATCTTCCAGTGAGTAGATCGGCCGACTTGTGGATTGGTAGAAGCCGTAGCTTTCCTATTGTGTGAGAGATGTCGGTCGCAGATTCAAGGAAATTGTGTTACGGAGAAGTAAGAGTTTCCCAATTAAGTGCATCCTTATGAAAAGAGGCGGCACCTTTAAGCAGTTGCAGACAATCCTCCATAATAGTATCTTTCCCAAGTTATGGGTGCTTAACGATTAGTGCTTTTAGATCTGCATGCCACAGAGAAGAAAGATCAGCCTGAGAGCTAGTGCAGGTACTCTGCCGCTTTAAAGTTCCTGTAACGGTTTTTCGAGGAGGCTGTAGGTCCCACAGATATCAAGAACAGCTTTCTTTCTTCCTATCATGAGGAGGTAAAGGACAAACTGTCGACAAAGGTCCCTCTTCTTTTCTCGTCAAGCCCTCGTTGTTCAGAAGCTGACGGAAGGCCACTGGGGAGTGAGGAAGCAGGTTGGACTTACAGTGATACAAATTTGCATAATTGTCCATGGGAGAATCCTCAGGGTTTGTCGCCGGAGGTTGATATTCCTTACAAAATGACGTCTTCTGACTATAAAGAAACACTGTTACACTTTACCAAACAGTCCTTCAAACCACGTGTGATTTAGGGCGAATTTTTGAGAGTTTGTATTTCGGTTTTCCAAAATCTCCTGTCTTCGTCAGGTCGATTCGTCTACGAACTTTTTCCAAACTTATGCCGCCATGTTGTTGTTGGTGGCATCTAAATTTTGGAAAACCAAAATACAAACTGTCGAAAATTCGCCCTAAACCACACGTGGTTTGAAGGACTGTTTGGTAAAGTGTAACAGTGTTTCTTTATAATTTGAATTGTACCAAGTAAAATGAGCCTATCGGCCTTTAAAATTTTTCGTTTTCTGACAGTAAAAAAAGCAGATTTTGTAAATTGACCCTATGAGATGAATGTCTTCTTATAGATGTCTTTGTCATCAGTATTATCAGAAGAGCTGTTCAATGAAAGATACATCTTGTGTTTCTTTTTCAAGGGGGTAGCGCTGTAACTCCCATCTGAATCGTCACTGAATCGTACAATTGAATTGGAGGTGAACTGCATGAATACCTTTGACAAGGCAACCGACTTGCAGAGCTGACAGAGGGTTGATTAAAATGCTTTAATGAACAGTGTTCTTTAGAAACAGGGGATTCAGATTCATTGTGGTAGGAGCTATGGAAAAGCATATTTGAATTTTTCTTTTCCCTGTGTACAATTTTCAATAACCTCTGCGACTTCGGTGATCACTGTGACCTTGGTAGCTTCACTTTTATACCATTCCCACTGTGCACATTCGTTTGCGACTTTGGCGATCGTGGCAGTTTCACTTTCGTTTCTTTTTTCCACTATGTACATTCTTTCTTTTGTAAAGTCAGCGACCTCAGCGATTAGAGCAGTTTCACTTTCGATTCTTTCTTCCTACCGTGTACAAACTTTTGTTAAGTCAGCGTCACTTTTAAATTTTTTTCTTCCACATTCCTTATGTCCACAGCGAGGACTTGTCATGCCTTTGTTCATTTCATAAACACGTCATTGTTTAACGACATCGGTGATGGTCGTCTTCGAAAGACTTTCATGGCTATATCCTGGCAATCGCTCATGTATTTTCCTAGACGTGGCGACGCCTTTATACACCTGTCAGCATTGGCAGGCGACGAATTCGTTTTTGGCCTTTTTTGCCGAGCTCGCCTCCGCACCGTGGCAGATCGGAAGACGGCCGACTGCTTTTATGCTCCCAGCCATGGCTGCACTGACAACTGACACTGACCTGACTCCGTCATACTTCTGAGGATGTTGGGAAAGACACTTATCGTGATGACGAGGCAGAGTCTTTGAACGATCATACTTTGTTTGACTTGCCTCATTCTTACCTGAACTTCCTTGCTTCGTCTCTTTCCCATCACTTTTAATCAACTTAGAATCGTTATTCTTAACAAAGACATTTTTTTCACTTTCTTCCAACATTCGACACACGTTTGGTCTTACTTTCTCCCTCATCACTCACGTTTTGATTTAGAAACTCCTCGCCAACGTGCGTTGCTCGAATCAGACTTGGCCGATGAAGGTTTCAGATTCCCACCGGTAGATTAATAGGGTTTCGGGTCAGCTTGCAACATTTCTAACCGCTAATCAATAGAAGGCTTAGCAGATTTATTGGAATTAATAAGACAGGGAGATTCGTTGGAATCGAGTGACGCAGAAAGACTATGCTGTTCGCGTCTTTGGTCAGACATTTTCCATGTAAGTCAAGACTTTAGCTACGGAATCATCGTCATGCAAAGAGCAAATGTCATATTTAATCTCAGTGAAATTACACGGCCGCCAACATTTTCGGCACGCAGGATAAAAATTGTTAGGAGTTTCGATACGCAAGCATGTAATATGCTATTTACGTATAGCAGGGCGCAATACGAGTGAACGTTCGTAGTGCACCTTGCAGTTACATACGCTGCTTGTGCTTTCGCCCAAACTGGAACTTGGACAAGCGCCAACAGCCGGGTAACGAGCCAGTCCTCCTGTTCAAACCAGTTAGGACCGGCTCGTACCAGTTAGCTGGTTACGCAACGTAATGCCTCAGGCCATTTCTATTGTTCTGGCCCCACTATAAAACATGGGACTTGGGCAACCGAAGGACCAGTTGGTGAAGGAGGAACAAAAAAGGTTGGTCCTCCTGGAGCTGAACGTTAGGACTGACAGGCTGCAACTTGTCAGTGCCTAATATGTGCAACGCTGTGTACAGACCCCTAGCTGCGCAGTAAGGAGTGGATTGTGCTCGAGTATATCTTGAAATCAATCGTCTACTCCCTGAGTAGTTACAAGCAAGTAGGAAAGTCACCTGTAGCAATAATTTCTTTCAAATTCTCAGAATGCATGGTGTCAATGTTTTAAAAACAAAATGATACTTTAGCATTACGGGCGCGATGTGCACACGATCGTGCTCAAAATCGATATGAAAAATGATGATGCTACTTGCATTAATAAGGAATGCACAGCAGCACCCCTAGCAGGAGCTAGATAAAACTAGATTATTAACAAGTAACTAAATTATTTAAAACGGGGCAATGAAAAACATAAATAAGCAATTTTATAACATATTACTGAAGGGAAGAATTTTGCAGATACCGCAATTTTACGCGTATAATCCGCAGGTTATATGCTTTTTTCTTACAAAATCGGGCCTGCGGGTTATACGAGAGTGCGGGTAATACGAGAAAAAAAAAGGCCCACTTCTCAATAAGCACAAACGTTCACCTACTCACGCTGCAGTGATACAAATCACATGAAAATCGAGTTGAAAATAGTAATTTATCCACTTTTTGCCATGCATCTCTTGTTATAATTCATGAAAATTTGCAGC
Organism: Lithobius niger; assembly: GCA_023313725.1. Lineage (NCBI taxonomy): Eukaryota > Metazoa > Arthropoda > Chilopoda > Lithobiomorpha > Lithobiidae > Lithobius > Lithobius niger. The sequence goes on from JAHWFP010059435.1 coordinate 17,459, forward strand.
TCGTTTCGAGATTTCAGTTGTTTTATAATTGTTATTATCGAAATTTGGAACCAACTTGTAATTAATAGCAACCAATTTCGTTTTGCATTCGAGCATCACATGGTTTATCGCTTACTCTGCGCTGGTCAATTTCCTGTTCCTGCACAAAGTAACCTAACCAATAAGCTGCTTTAGCGTGCGCTAGGAATGGCATTTTCCACGGACGAACGGTCATGCACTCCTTGTAATTTACAGAACCAATCGTTAAATGTGCTTAAAGATATTCAGTATAAAGGTAGTATACATCATTTTTCCTGCGTTAGCAACGCTGGTTTCGAGTGTACGCGGGAGAAGCCAAAAGACAAAATAACTTTTATTTAACTTTGGATAACAAGGTAATAAATGTGTTGGAAGGCCAACAGCCTGGCATTAGGCCACAGTACGCACTAGTAATGTCGTTCAAATTTCGTTAAATCTTGTAGATTACCCTCAGGTCATAAGGAGGTGCGGGTTATACAAGTTTTTTTTTTGCATAACTGCCCTATTTTTTAATGGTGCGGATTATCTGGGAGGCGGGTTATACGAGTGAAAGTACGGTACTTAGCTGTTTAAATAGTATCTTGTTGGCCATTGACCTACCTCCAGTTTTCCTTCCAGGCTTTGTCTCGGACTCACGGAAAGCCCTGTTCGTTGAGCATTGAGGAAATTCTGATAACCCGTTTCAATTATGGTCCCTTGGCTAACAGGCAGCGGTTTAAACCGCCGGCTCTTTTCTTTGCAAGCTTCCCAGACTATTCCAGAACTAAAACAATACAAATATTAAAAATAATAGAGCCAATGCAGCTTTCACAAGTAAATCTTTCTCAACATAGTACGAAACAAAAGATTTTAAAGATGCAAACAGTCTTTACTTATCCCAAAATATTTACTTTT
>JAHWFP010059438.1:0-11942 GCA_023313725.1 Lithobius niger
TTCGAACTATTAGTAGGTGCGATTAACTTGGCTAATAGGATTAACCTTGGCGGCCTTTCCCTGGTGGAATGATATCACTACCTTCAAAGGCCGACCGTTTTTGGAAACTTGGCGGGTTTTTCTACCAGTTTTGGTTTTGGGTGGATCGTTTATACTCATACTAGACATAATCAAGTTACTATACTGTACCAACTAATAAATACCGAATACAAAGACTAAAGTTATAAAATATAGAATGAACTGAACTCACTTTACTAAAATTACTTTTCAAGAATTTTACTAGCTGCGCATGTGTGCGCACACCTTTGAATAAACTTTGATCAAGAGTTTTCTAGAACTAAAATTAATTTAAGGATTATATGCAATTATTTATTCAGTCATGCAGTTATCTATTTATTGTTTACTAGTTTAGTGATGTAACTAGCGTTTCATTTACTAAGATTACTGGAACTTCAAACACACAACATCTACAGTCTACACTAATATTTAATATGCAAATTACCCATTTTTAGGAAGCTCGACTTTCATGAAGAACACACTACGTTTACGCGTTATTTTTATTTTTTGTTTTAAACAATACTTCGAATTTCTGCCAATTTTAATAATTCAAACACAGTTACGTCTTTTTAGTTTAACAACTTTAAGAATGTGCTTCATAAAAATCTACTGTTCTTCCTCAGGATCTTATTAAGTTTCACATACAAACATTCAAATACAAATTTTCAAGCAATTTAACTCTTCAGGCTTCTAACTATTCATGGACATGTGGGTACTGGATTTCCAAATCAATTTTTCCGTTGATGCAAATTATTTTTTAATGACGTTGATTTTAATTTTGTGTCCTCTTTTAAAGATGGAAATCCACCACTCACACAAATACAACACTTCTAACCAACCTTGACCAAACTTGGTACACACGATGAACACTGGTTAAATACAAAATAAATTAAACTTCCAAACTACAAATACGTCAAAACATTTCACTCAATTCCTACTTGTATTTTTCTTCTTTCTTAGTACGGCTGGGAAGTAGTCTGATGAATCTTATTCCCAATTTCGTATTTTTAATACTAAATATTTCTTTAATGTAGTTACTGATGAATTTATAGCAACTCAAAGATTGCCACTACGGATTTCTAATTCCGAATTTCCAATTACTGAGCACGTTTTACGTTGGACAGAGATAGCAAGACGGGGGGGGGGGGGGGGGCCTCTACAAATTCTAAGTACGGGTTTTTTTCTGATATAGGCTCTATGGAAATCTTCGTGTCCATTTCGGCAGGATTTCATTATGTTATTTTCTAACTACTTTTTTTTCTTTCTTTTTTCTTTTGCCGTGCTCTATGGAAACAGTCAACAATGTACTCATATAAGCAAGCTTTTCATTACCACACTATTGCTTCATTATGCGTTACAGTTCGTTACTTTATCTTTGCTTTGGGGCTTGCGTATTGGGAGGAATATAAGCCATTGTCTGACCAAATGGACAACTTCTGCACAACTCCGATAACTTTGGTTCTTGCACTAACCTTTTTATTGTTTTCCCTCTCCAAACATCTTTTAGACTACACTCTCTCGTCCTCCAGTACATGTACTCTACCAAAATTCTTCAATCATTGAATTATTTCTTTCTTTTAAAGGGGGGATTCCACCAAAATGCTTTGCACTCGTCATTATGCTTTCAAGTCCACATACATTTTCACAAGATTATTAAGCAATTTCATGTAGAAAATAACTCATCCCGAGTTTATGCTCTTCAGCACGCAACACAGGCAGCAATAATGCAATTCTACTAACTTTTACGGCTTCTAGGCTACCAAACATACATGACACTAAAGAATACACAACATGACATAAACACTTCAGAAGCTCTTTCTACCTTTCAAGCTTTAACACTTTATTCGGAATGCAACTTACTGTTTAGCAAAAAAGGAGGGGGGGTCTCTAATTTACTTTCATAATAATTTCTGTTCCAAAGATTCTAATTTTTCCTTTTTGCAATTTCTTATTTAAATTCCCGTTCTAAATTTTCACAGTTAAGTTTTAACAGGGGAGGGGCAGTTTTCTTACCACTTTTGTTGTTTTTTTTTTGTTTTTTTTTTTTTCAAGAGACGTATCAATAACTTGCATTCACATTTTTAAACACAATAAAATACATTTCAATAGAATAACACTACAATACAATAGTTCAATATCTTATTTATTGCAATTTTTCAATTTTGTCTTGCTGTCTTGATGTTATAGTTTTTATTTCTTTCTTCTCTGTTTTTTTTTTCAACTTACAGATAGTCAAGAAAGGATTTTTAACTCTTTTTAAGTCCCTTCTTTCAGTGAGTACCAAAAGAGGTACCACACACATTGGAACTTTAGGGACACATCTGTGACGTACATAAATCTTGCACACAAGTTTCAGAAACGCTGTTTTGCTGACATTTACACGTTTCCGGTCGACTTAGGATGCTGTTAGAACAACATCGAGGCACATTTTCAGTGGGTTTTTACGATTTTCTCTCTCTGCACCTTGTTTGCGTTGCGCGGCGCTCGAGCTTACGCAAACAGGACAACTACGGACTCCGGAACTTCCCGCTGGTTTTGGGCTTTCCTTCTACCATCCGTTAGCGCACATGGGTTGGGGTTGAGATCTATTTTGAATTTTGAGACACGAGTTTTCTCCTTCTTGGTATTTTTAATGGAACTGCTTTCACTCTGCCCAAGTTGAGGGAAATTCTCAAAATTAATATTTCAGGTATCTTCACCTATATCTTCCGATGACATACTATGCTCCTCAACAGCAGTTCCGATGACAACTCAATTTAACTCAACTTGGAACTTGATGGTGAAAACGAAATGTTGGGTAACATGGCAAAGTCAGAATTTTTTCTATTTTATGGTTGCAGGCTAACTATTTATTCACTATTGAAGCAGAGTACGATAAAATTTCAAGAAAGATAGTTTTTTCAAAGTTTATGAAATTTGCTGTTCACTGCACAGGGGTTTAGTGAAGCTCTACTGGTAATTCAGGTATGCGCTCTGCAATCAGAATGGTAGGGGGCCACTTCATTTGTACGGGAGTGGGCTTAGTCTTTACTGCAGCAGACACACCTCTATTTCTTCATAATAAACTAAATTTGACTTCGCTAGGTTCTATTGTTATAGTTCTACAGGGAGGGTTCTATTTTGCTTTGTATATTTTCACAGTTCTTACTATCGGATGCAGGATATGCTTCTACTTTGTATGTAGAAGGCTTAGTTCTCTTTATGGTAATTTAATGGTTATTGAAGGAGACAGGCTTTGTCGCTATCACTATTGATTTTGGCAAGAAGGACTGTGGGCCTCAGTTGTTTGTAGAGGACTTAGTCTGTAAATTTTTAACTCACAGTTCCGACGAAAAAAAAAGGGGGAACTATTTTACTGGTTACACTGTTCATTGAAGCATCTCACCTGGAAGGATACTTTCCGGCCCTGTTTAGTTACAAGGACTTAGTTCATTCACACTGGGATTGTAGAAGGGGTTGTTTGGGCAAAGTTACCTTCACTCTACTGGCATGGGGTTAAGCTAGTGTCCTTGTGGGGTAAGCACACCACAATCCCCACTACCAAAGAGGACATGATTCGACCATCCTTTTGATCTTGCATCAATTTGGTGTTCGAAGGATGTCCGAAAAACAACCAATCCTCCAATTCTTCTCAAATAGCTTCCAACCGTCTTTCAACAGTCTTCCATCTCTGGTCCCTGCAGGCTCCGTCTAGGAAATCAGGAGGGGAGAAAGGAAAGAGCAGCACACATGCGACTTTCGACACAGGGAAGCATATTAATTTGAATAAATAATATCTTAAACCCTTCCTTTCCCACAGCTTGAGCCTTTTGAAAATTCTACCAAAAGATTGAATATATTATTATCATAACAAAACACTAATATAAGAGTACACTAATATTCACTTGTCTATTTATTTTTAGTTATTTTTCGATTTTCACTTTTGTCTAATTTTTCTATTTTTATGCATTTTTTCTCATCGTGCTATACCATAGCAACTTTGGATATTTTATAAATTTGACTAATACTCACCAACTTCCAATAAATAAAACATACAAATAATCAAACTAAAGAATATATGTTGATTATATACAAATTCTACGAAACATATCATGACTACCAAGTTCTACAGTTGGGATCTCTTCTTTTCTGGAGTATATTTTTTTCTTTGAATATTAAGCTTTAAAGTTACACATAAGAATTTAAGGAATTTTCCCTTTAAGCCAGAAAATAAAATTTAGAACAAATTTGGAATAATAAAATAGGGAAAATCAATCAACGTTTACCACACAGGGTACAACATAACAAAAACACGAATGCCAGTAGCAAGCAGCTTATAATGGCTATAAAAAGCCATTTCATTTTCTTTGGAATATCGGCAAACAGTGGGAGAAACGTCATGATGCTTAACAAATTGCCACCAATCGCTTTCCCTTTATTGTGAGTATGGCTCCGATCAGGCATTGACAATGAAATTTTCGGGGTTGACAAACAGTATGAGAAACCTTCACATGACTGGGCGTTTTTCGTCATGAGGCATACTTCATCTTCAGAGCATGCACCAGCAGATTTAAACAAAATTTTAAGTTCTGCATACTCAGTATCTAATGTTACAACTCTGGTGGAAATCTCGATACCAGCAAACACAACCTGGGCCTCACCCGACAAACAAGCAGACTTAGCAACAATGATCAATTCGGCCAAAGAATGGCAACCATGGCAACCTTGTACCGATATAACTTTCTTTATAATGGGACACACAACTCTTTGAGATAAATGAATTTTATAATCTCTGAAAGTCAGATGTAATAACAATGTGGAGGACTGTAGTAGAGACGATCTTAATCGACGATCTTGATCTAAGGTAAAATAGTGATTTGACCATACCAAGGAGAGCTGATTTTTATGCTCTCTAATTAATTTTCCTAAGTAGGAATCGATTTTCTCACAAATCATTCGCTCCTCCAAGTCTCTGCATGTTACAGACCTTTCGTCAAAAATAAAATCATTAATATTCAGTTCTGCAGCTTGGATATCCCCTATCTGTCCAGCCATTGGGCGGCCTTGTACACTTGCCTGCTCAACATAGGCTTCTCCAGCATCAGTGGACCTAACTATCAAATTCTTATCAATGAAATCGCTCGGCTGATCCAGCGTTCCCAAAGGTTCCACCATCACTCCATTGTAAATTCCACGTCCGGTTACTATAAAATTTTCAGCCGTTTGGTTTTTGGTGACTTTAACTCTTATGGCCGGTAGCCATACATTACTAGTAATTTTGTGAACAGAGTAGCTTTGACTGTGATCCGGAATAAAATAGTACCGAAAGAAATGACAAGAATGGGTGTGGATTAAAGTACACCCTGCGGATTTCGAACCAGCTATACAGTCCGTTACACCTGGATAATCCAGGGATTCTTGAGTTAAACCTTCAAATTTCTGATCTCTACGACAAAAAGTTAGCCAATTGCATGCTAATGACTGTGGACATTGTATCTCATTAATCATCCTTAATTTTGTAGGCATGGTATAGTACTGTAAGTTATGATTCCAAGTACATGTGACAATCGACATATGGAACAAAATATTGCCGGCTTCATCAGAAAAATATAAACAAATATCGCTTCCAATCGATGGTAATGCAATCTGCCCTGTTGAGAAATTTTGCAATTTATTCCATTTACGTCTTCAACACATTCTTTTGCACTGGATGCAAACGTCTTGTGTTCTGTACAAGAGGCTTCACTGCTTAACACCAACAATGGAAGAATTCCGAATACAATTACAGTCAAAGTCAATCCTAATGGAGGTTGTTGATGTCGGTCAACCTGCATATTCTGAACTGCATTCTCTATTTTACACCAGCACGTTTAACCAATTTGCGTGTTCCTTCACCAACAAAGAAACCTAAAACCCATGGAACCACGCAATCCATATCTAACACCAAAATACACCAAGTAGTAGGCTGCAACTATTGCTCTAATATCGATCCAACATGTAGCCAAAACAACTCTGAGATACCAAACAAAGACACCAAACAATACGAAAATTCCGAAATAGATCATCACTTTTACTTCAATGGGCAGACAATGTCGAAAATATAAAATTTGCCAACAAAAGAAACACTCTAATTTTGCGCAAAATGTTCTACCTGGAATCTCAAAATTTGTCTCGACCATAGCTCCTGAACTTTTTACCAAATAAACCTGTAATTTTCCTGAAGTCAATAAAAACTCATCAGGGACAATAAATTGTCCCGAGCCTTTCTCTAATTTTGCAGCATGTTCTAATCCACATTTTCGCAACAATAAAACTCCAGGTCCACGCACAAATAATATGGGGCTCTTAAATCCAATTGTTCCTTCCGATGAATGCACCTTGGACTCATCCACACTCTGTAATTTACGTGCAAATACTCGCCACGCCTTGGGAGTATATCTAGATACTGCATGATCAGGTGATAATGTCTTATTGAACAGACAAACTCTGTATGATACTAAAGGAGCGTTCGAGGCTTCCCCAGCCTCGCCATTTGCAAAACGTGTCCAAACATTAGCTGTTACGTTCACATATTCACAGTAGCAGGGGCTCTTAGAATCACAAGGGATGTTATAACAATATTGGACATCACCAGAACAACGTGTGGTGTTTGAACAAACACATTCTTCACCACCAGGCCCTTTACATTTCATTATTCGAAGTTTTCCTTCTCTTGACAAGTGATGTTCCCATTTGAATTCCAAAGGATCTACTAAATCGCCATCAATTAGTCTTACTTGCGTACGCCAAGCAATCACGCAGTGCGAACAATCAATGCCCCTTCCACAGTAATTTGGAGAAAAAGGATAAGACGGAGGGTCATCTTCCCAATAACAAGTCTTAATTCCAAAATCCCATTCACAAATGAAAAGCACATGCAATGGATATTCATGTCCGAATGGAGTACCAACTCTGCCAAGCTTCCAATGTTTACTTCCAATGTCTGTAGTGGTCAATAGGCCTTCAGGGAGGGCAGTATTCGTTGGGGTACCCTGGACAAGTCGATCGTTCTTGTCCGAGTCTCCACAAGCACTAACCTCGCCATCAACCAACAACACACCAAAATGATCCCGTATGACATGATCAAATGCCCAAACAACAATTAAATATGCATTCCTGTATAAAAAAAAAACCCTGTCCCCCCTCTCAGCGGGGGGGGGGGGGCTGTGTAGGATAGACAGACAGAGCCCGCAGTTGGCACACACTTCTATGCAGATCCTGCAACAAACAAGTGATTCTTTTCAGCTTGGTTTAACATTTTCTCTCTTCTACTGAATCACTTCCCATAACTAAATTTTTTTTTCGCACCATTACCCCACTACCAAAGTAAACTTTAAAAATAAATTTTCCTAACCTAAATTGTCACAGCATTAGAACAAGAAGAAAGCCTTCTTTCCAAGTAAAGATCTTATCAATACAGATCCACAACTTTACAGCTACTGATTATGTTAATTAGGTTACATAAGATTACATTATTAAGTCTAAAATTAACTAAGTAATTAATGGTTTACTATTTCTAAAATTATTTACAGTTTACAATTTACTTTAACACATTCAAATGTGATGGTCACACAAGATGACATCACCAGGTCTTGCAAGCTAACTGCAAGAAACAAATGTTCTACTTCTACACAGCCTTGGGTAGGCTGCACTGTAGCGCACAATGGCCTTTCCCTCATGCTAGTTTGAAAGCGACCCTTTTGCTTTCCTGCCAAACACGCGCTAGCTTCCTACTCTTCTAACTCTAAAACCTACAATTTTACTAAGACTAACCTTACAATTGACATAAATTTTACGAGAGGGGGGGCACCTCAGTGTTCCCACCCAACCTCAAGGCAAAAAAAAAACTGGATACTGGGCAATTTTTCCTTGGACAAAATTAGCCATATCCATTCACTTCAGTCTCTTACAGACTTATCACACACAATATCCTTTTCCTTTCTTAACCTTTTAAATCAGTTCAAACGGATGAGGCATCACCCGGGTATTGAAATCAAAGGCACACGGCCCCCTTGAGGACTGCAGCACATTAATCTCTCCACCCGAAATTTATCCTACCATTGTCCTCGGACAATACAATTTAGAACAACAGATCACCATTTTCCTACCTACTTTACTTCCTTTACCAATTTGGTTCCAAGTACAGTCATTTCACCTTTTACAGAGCACTGGGCAGAACACAGGTCGTCTTTCAGCCTTTTTTGGTTGTGACCCAAGACTCGTGCAATCAGATAACCGACTTTTCACCCTTTCACGATTTTCTACACAACACTACGACTTCTCTTTACAACAGTACACTACGAATCTATATATCGGTGTATATATATATACGAATTCAGTGTATTCTATATCAGTGTATTATATCAGTGTACTATCAGTGTATATCAGTGTATATCAGTGTATTCTATATATACGAATCTATATATATTCTATATATATATATATATATATATATATATATATATATATATATATATACGAATTTATATCAGTGAACCGTTACCTCACGCTTGGACGAAAGTCATGCCGAACTGAACACTGGGACTTAGTACGAGTGTATACTGATTTCTCCTCTCACGTTTCTGCAAGTTAGGTTTTGTGTGTGAATGCGGGTGTCTCCTTACCTCATTATTCAATACGGAGGTCTTAAATCACTGCGGTGTAAATTGAGGGGTAAGGAATTTTGAGTGTGAAGGGAGGTGTGGGTCTAACTGGGTAAACGATAACTGAACATCAATTCACCTCGACTGACTTCGGTTACTACTATCTCAGCTCTGGGGATGGGCGAATGGGTGGCGTACCACTCTTTGTTGTTCAACTGTTCTTGATACCCACCTGTTCCACTTAATAGCCGACACGTAATTGTACACAGCAGTGCCCGTAATTGGTCCATAACGAAGAAATTTGACGACCCTTGGTTGGTCATCCTGTAGTTGTATTATGCTACGCTGGTCTTATTTTTCGTAAATTAGTGACTCTGGATAACTTACGATGACGATCGAGTGCTTAAAAATAACTGACCATTGCCGAAATCTATTGCCTATGGTACATCTCGGAGATTGCATTTCACCAGTTGAAAAGTAAACTCCCTCTACTACGATTACACAGTTATTTCATGGTTTTTTCACTGAGGCATTGGGCTAGTGTACAATGCCTAACCTAAGTGACTGTAGTGTATGCCAGAAAAAGGTTGGTAAATCTGACAAGGATTCTATTCAATGTGGAATCTGTTGTGCCTGGTTCCATGCAGTTAAATGTTTAAAATACAATCAAAAAACGTTTGATACCCTGTCAGTGGACGCAGTCCCCTGGTTCTGCAAGTTGTGTCGGGTGAACCTCTCTAAATTGTACGTGGATGTCTCTCATATCAGATCCCAAGTTGATATTAATAACGAACTCCTAACCGATATTAAAAAAACTCTGGAAAATCAGGCTAAACAGATTGACGCGATTAATAATAAGCTTGAAGAACATGACGAGTCTATTGAACGTCTCAAGGAGAAGGTGGAAAGTCTGGGGGAAAAACCTACACTTCTGAAAGTTTTGATTTGGAGGCAGTTTGCTCGGAAGTGGAGCAACGCCAAAGAAATATCAATAACCTGATCATTTTCGGTGTTGAAGGTCAAGATAGAATACAAGTGGAAATCAAACTGGGTGCTATTGGTTGTGATAATCTGAATCACTCGTGCGCATATGTTGGAAAAGCCCAGAATCCAACTACTAGCCTTATTCGCTTTAAAATGCATTCATCTGATGACACCTATAAAGTTCTCACAAATGCCAAAAGCCTAAGTAAGCACCCAGATTTCAAGAAAATCTTCATTGAAAAAGAGTTGACTTATTTACAAAGACAAAAAGTGCAGGAAATGAAAAAAGAAGTCTCTTTACGTAATAAACAGTAGTATAAGAAATAGTAAAAAGCAGGCCCTTTTGAGCAACCCCCCGTTCCCCCTGCAGGCTCTCTCCTAATTTATTTGCATTTAAAAAAAGTGTCCTGCGTGTAACTCGTTGGGTTACTCATCATGAAAAATCCGTGCTATTTGAATATTTTTTGCGGGTTTTTTAAAAGTGATGTTGAGCATTTTTCACAAGCTACGCGTATTTTTTTTTAAGGATGAGGGGTGTGACTTTCTAGTGTGTGGACCATTTGATATGGGGAAGGAGTGGTTATTGCTATTAAAAAAAAAACAGGGTCAATTTTGAATATGTCATAGCGCTAATTATTTTTTCGCTAGATAGAATTTTTTTTTTTTAGAGGGGGGGGGCAAATATTTTATGAGGGACACAAAATTCTACACAACAAAGCCAGTCGGTTATTACAAAAATTAAGTAGGCGAGTGTTATCTGTGGGAACAAAAATCGTGCGGCAATCTCTCCATTTTTTCGACATACATAAGAAAAAAGTAGTGTATCGGTTACGCTTTCGTGGTAGGATATTTTAAAGGTCAGTTTGTTGGAAATAAGCCAACATAATTATCGGTTAATATTTCCCGGTATGTCTGCAGTGTAGGCGGGATATGACGCCTGTAACGGATTTCGACATTATTTCCTCCTTCCAACTCGTGGTTTGTATTTTCTTTTTACGAGCCGTTGCACCTCAGAGCGTTCCAATAAGGTAGGGAAATTCTTGTTTATTTTTACAAAACAACAAACCTTTATATGAAGAGCAAATATGTGAAACAAATTAAATCACATTTTTGAAAAAAAATAAGAGTTAGATGGCTTACCATACATTTGTTGTAGGATGGAAACCACGCACATTTGTATTTGCGCAAAAAACATTGAAAACTTGCCTTATACGGGCCAAGCAAAATTCTTGATTCGTGCAAATCAAGTTAAATCACGAGTGGCGTTTTGAACAATCCAAGTTAAATCCCATGATTTAGGGAAAAAAATGAATGATCCTGTTGGACGTAGTAAAAAAAACCGCAAAAACACCACCTGTCTAACTCCGTTAGTATAGATTTTACCATAGTCTTATTGACTTAGAAAAAAAAAATGAAAAACGCCATTGGACTTAGCCAAAAAATCCCAAAACCGGAAATTATTTTATTTCATTTCTGTACTGTGCAAGTAATTTTAAGCAACTTTCCATTTTCTCTTCTTATACTAATTGATCTTAAAGTGACATTAAAAAAATAAATTTTTGACATGTAAAAACAAATTGTCAGATTGATTTAAACCAAAGTCAGGGGTTTTGGCATAAATAATCCATCAAATTTGCTATCCACACTGTCATAAACTAGTGCCTAACCCATGATTAAAATCTACAATTGTAAAAAACACACACGAAATTTTAAAAAGGAGCAGTTGCTCGACACATTTACTTTAATTTTATCGCTTAGCGCTAACTGGAAACATTGCTACAAAAGTCGCTAATTTGAAGGTTTACTAAGCACAGAATCCAAAAAATTTCTGTTCTAAAACCTTATTTTACAGTTTGGCATTATCCTAAATTATCCTAAATTAAGGCACATTTATGTTTAAAATCAGTGGAATAAACGATCTTCTTACCTGCTCTTCCAGTTAAACCGTCCTGTTCGAAAATTTTTTCCCTAATGGCAAATGCAGCTGTGGAAAGTTATTTTATGTGCCTGGGTTAGGCAGTTAAATAAAAATCTGTCCGGACAATTTCAAAAACCAAAGGTTGGATTTTTGAAAAGTAGGTCACCAAAAACGAATAAATACCGGGATTTTCTGTAGTTCAAATCATTCTTTGGCCTTATGGTCGAGGGAGCAGTCACTCTTCCCTCGCCCACCGGAGCTAACTAAGTACTCTGGCGGGTCAGGAAGGCAATTAGGCCCCAAGCACCCTCAGCACCCCGGCACCCCAAGTGCTCTCCTAGCTTTTTTGAGCTAACAAAGTA
>JAHWFP010059439.1:0-40094 GCA_023313725.1 Lithobius niger
ATTCATTTCTGATTAATTCACCTGAATAGTGTGTCTGATTAGTGATGGTTGATTAATCTTTATATTTCAGAGTCAAATATCCAAAAAATCTTGCCATGTTTTGTTAATTTATAAGAGCAATAATAACAATAACACTTTATTTGCCACTAGTGACAAATGGGCAAAGAAACGGTCATGTAGTTGACCACTGACAGCTCGCCTTGAGATAGCCTAATAATTAAGTAAAAAATTTCGGCCGCAAAAGGAATACCTTCAATCTGTGTTTGTCTAATAGTTTCATTAAGATATACTCCGAAGGAGCCGGAACCGCCTCTTCAGTCAGCGAATTCCAAGCTGGAATGAATGTAACGCAGAAGACATATTTCCTGCATTTTAGTTTGAATTTTGGAGTTACTAACTTTAATGTGTGGCCCCTGGTGTATGTAGTAGTGCAAATCTCAAAATTGGGGATATCTAAAAGTAATATGCTGTTGTCGTTTGACGCGGACCCAGCATTAAGCGCCAGAAGGTGAGAGGGACAATTTTACTAGGTAAAACCCATCGGAAATTCCTAGGTTCTTTTACATGCCACAATCGACATGAGCACGAGACATCACGGGGCCCTTCTCTTTCCGAAAATGCCAGGGATGGCTGAGGTCGGACTCGAACCCAAGACCTCTGGCACATGTGACGGTCATGTTACCCATTCAGCCACCTTACGCCACAATGGTAACAAACTATGCAAAATTATGAAAGTTAGGATTAATTCAGCTATTAATCTGCGTAATTCAAGAGACTCAATCTTAAGGAATTTAAGTCGTTCATTAATTACAAACTTTAGAATGAATCAGACAATGGCTTCGAATGTTACCGTGAATGCAGACAGTCAGACTGAACAGATATAGATAGTAAGACAGACAAGACGACAGGATGAGAAACTCCATTGCTCTGTTTCGCAGTGCACGTCACAACAAATAAACATTAAAAAAAAATTTCCCTGAATAAAACACCCAACTAAATAAAAAAAATTTAGAACGGATATCCCCATGACCATTGTTTCTTCTTTACACAGTTTGTACTGCGGGTTATTTGAAAAGTTATAAATTTTGCAAGCGTATTATTTGCGACTTTCTTAAAGGTAAAATCTGGGAAGGTAAAATCTCGTTATATAAATTTCCCTCTTGTTTACATCACCTTAGATGGCTTAAACCAGCATCATTTCTTCCTTTCTGTTGTTGTTTTTTCCTGAGGCGATCTTTAGAGTGAGTTGCTGACAAACGTGGTTGTGATCAATGTATACAAATGCTCGAACAACTTTACCAAGAAAGCGATATGCTAAAGATTCAAATATCTTACTTTTTTGATCTTTGCAATCAAGGCCTGATATCCATTTAAATCCTTGTTTAATTAGTTTACTTTTTTAAAACTTATTTAGTTTACACCGTAAAGCTATAGTAATACCTTTAATTAATGGTGCAGCCTACATGTGAAAAACCTTTGGTTACGTCATGCAGTTAACCTTTCTAGTCTTTCTAATCAAAACCCACACTAGCAGTTAGTCGGGCAAGTTCAGCAAAGGAACACAAATAACCTTTCCTTTAAGATTTAAGACACTGCAGCGTCGCTGTGCTGTTTAGTCCACGTGAAACCATACTGCTGTATTGATATGTTTTTAAAATTTTTACTTTTGCACACTGTAAGTCAACTAGTGATTGGTGCATTCTACTTGGCTAAACGACATCGCTGAAAAACGGTTAAAAATTAATCGTCTTAGTGTTCTTAGCACACCTCTGCAGGCAATTTAGCGTTCGTACAAAACCTGGAAATCTCTTGGAAAGTAAGAATGAAATTTTACTGAATCATTACAAGGCATGAGAGACTTGCCATACTGTAGAGAGAAATGTCCCCGAAACTTAAAAAATGGACTTGCCTTCCACCAATGCTAGATTAATTTGATTCATACTACGAAGTGACGTAGCGACTTACGATTAATTTGCTGATGTTTGGCCAGTCAAGCTGCGCCACAAGATAACCTCAAGAATGCGACGTCATCAGCTTTTATTCTCAATGAGCGTTTCTCGCAATTCAACAATCAAACTTTAGTTAAAACTGAAAAGCATTGTACACATTGTTAGGCTACTTCATCGCATTCAGTATCAAGTTAACAATGATATTTTGTCACGCTGCAAACGTCGCGCGTCAACCATAAGGACGCATTTAGCAAGAATTCGCCTTTTCATTCGCAGAGCTAGAAGCTAGAAATAATCTGAAATTCCATCATGGCGGCGGTTTTAGCTCTGCCAACCCGTCACGAAAACAGTCAACAATGTGAGTCCAGAAACGCCTGGGAAAAATCGTTTCATCAAGAAGAATTCTTTATCTTACTGTCACGGATTGTAAGACCGCAAACGTTTACTCAAACGATGTCTGATTTACCTATTCCAAGTAGCGTTTGTTACTATGAAAACGGCATCTTGGCCATCACAATTAAATTGTAGCTGAGAGAATGAAAAGACGGGTCGGTGCATAAACGAGTCCTAACAGCACTGTTGTATCGCACGAAGCTAGTCGACTTGAGCCAAGTTCCTTCCCGATAGACCATTCCGTTTGAACCTGCCTTCCCAGCACCATCTCGTAAAACCTTCTCTCCCATGCAAATCTCTTAAGCCGAACTCAAATTGAATTTGATGCCAACTTCTTAACCCTAACGACTATGCCTATTTTAACTCTACCGTTCCATTAGACCTATTTAGGCCCCACAACAGTCTGTCCCGGTTTCAACTTCCAATTCCGCCTCATCATCATTGCAACTTCCCAAGCTCAGTCTTGATTTCTTTTGATCCCCACTCGGCAAGAGTCACTCAGTTCATGTAAGTCAGGCCTGCAATTAACCATCTTCAACACCTGGCCCACCCCGGCTGGTTACGATTTATTTTAAGACCCTAATGCCTTGTGTTCGAATCCCGTCATCGATATAAACTCAATCCTCAAATCCTTTCTATAATACCCCAAGTGCTTCTATGAAATCGGTAATTATTTGCGTATTTCAGCACAAAACTCCTTTCCAGATTTGATTTCCCAACACCGAAGGTTGATGGAAATTTGTTGGAAAGGAGTTGAGTGCTAAAACAACCAAATGCACAAGTGGGATTCGGTTCGAGAATATTTGTTTTCTTTCCGCAAAACCATTCTCCGAAGTAATTTCGTTTTACGGTTTCGATTTCGATTTACGATGTTTTATTTTATTTGGGGTATATTAACTAGCCTCCATCACATTTCGTCAACTAACCTGTAATTTCGTTTGAGTTCCGTATAGGGCCTCAACGATATTTTAATGACGCTGATAGACCACGTTAAACGTACCCCGACCGAAAAGCATTTTCGTATCCGTAAAAGCCCGACGCATCATGAAAGTGACTTCATTGCCCTAATATGGGCCAAACTACTCCGAACACTGCCGAGAAGCACCTTCGGGTTTCCGAAAACTTCCGATGAATAACGAAGGTAACGTCGTTTCCCTCATATGGGCATAATAAGAATGAAAGCGAAATCGCGTCCTCTAAGTGAGATATACTGTATAGATCTATGGTTTGTTTGTCTGCGTCCATTCTAAAACGAGTAGAGCTTTGATCTGCATAATTACTGAAGCGGAAAGCTCTGGTGTGGATTTTTCACAGTGTATTTTCAGTGTAATTCGGCATAGTGCTCGTCTTACTGAAGAAAAAAACAAAACCACTCCCTCCTAATGCAGCGGTGTGAACATTTCCCTTTAACATGCACTTCCCTCTCCAATTCTTTCCATTAATCGCTGCAGTGATTTGAATTCAGCTTGTCCTGGTTTCTTGTTAACACTCGTTATCTTTAGTCGCGACAACATCAGACTATGATTTATCTTATCGTGCGGGTGATAAATTATTTGTTCACGGGAGGAAAAAAATTAATCAAGAGGTAAATCAAAAAATGGTGTTGCACGCGGAGGTGCCTGTTACAAATCAAACTATGCTAAGGTCAATGGCTGCTGCAATAAACACCGGCGATTACACGTAGAGTACAATCGACTATGTGAGACTCTGGGGAAAATGGTTGCGTATAAGTACCAGGCTAAAATTGCAGGTTTGTCAAAGAAAGGGTGAAGAAAAAGGGGCGACAAATGGCAGGTGTACAAAAAAAAGTGGCGAAAAATTGGGGGTTAAATTTGGAACTGAAAAATAACAGCGAACAAATTGTTGGCGGAGAACATAACTGAAGGTTTTTCTAAAACGAGGGGTGAAAAAGGTAGGGCAGCAAACGGCAGGTCTGTGAATATTGGATCGAAAAATTGGGGCAAAAATTTCAGACTTGCAAATACGGGGAAGAAAAAGGGGGCGAGATAAAGGGCACATCTATGAAAAGTTGTGATATAGAGTCAGAGCCAAAAATGGACCGTCTGAAAAAAAATAGGGGTGAAAAAGTAAGAACGTCAAATTCGAAGTCTGCAAAAATTGTAGTGCAAAATATAGGAGCGAAAAATTTATTTGGTAGTTTTTACCGGAAAATTTGCCAGTGTTGTGCCTCTTTGGGCTAATTTGTTCAATTGTAATGTCTTTAGGTATTAAATATTAGGCAACGCACTTGGCTGAAATGTTCCGTATCAAGTTGTAAATTCCTCAAGTTTTTGTTATTACAACTTTCGGACCCCAAATCCTAGCCGTACCAACACAGGACGTTTGAAAAGATGGTGGATTAGGCTATAGCTTTAGCTTTTGACTTTTGACGCGCTCTCAGCTGAAGCCATGGTGCCAGAATTAGAGAGGGACAATTTTGCTAGGTAAATCCCATCAAAAATTCCTAGGTTCTTTTACATGCCAGAATGGGCATAAGCACGAGACATCACAGGGCCCTTCTCTTCCCGAAAATGCCAGGGGTTGCTGAGGTCGGACTTGATTCCGAGACCTCCGGCACACGAGACGGACATGCTAACCATCAGACCACCTTACCCCATGATTGGGCTATAGCAGTCAGAGCAAAACTTGAGTCTATTTCTTCTCCACATATTCGTTCATGGACGAAGTTAGTAGAAAAGCGGGAAGGAAACTTTTGCCTCCTTATACCTGCAGAAACTGTGCTAAGGGCTAACATTTTAACGTAAGCGTATTCGTCAAAATGATGTAAATACTAAAAAAAAATACATTTTTGTTTACCATAAAAAAAAACCCACTACTCGGCCAGGGCAACCCCCATAAAGCTGAAAACGACGTTAGGCACTACAGCTTGTCATATTTTGACTTCCTCCCATTCACAGAAGTGCAGGCCATGATGGTGTCAGGGAGCGCGTTGCACTCACCAACAATACGGTTCGTTAAATAGTTCTTCCTGACCAGCAACCTGGCGTGATCAATAGGCAACTTAAAACGGATACGGATTCTTGTGCCTGTAACACGTTGTTTGTCATAGAAGGTGGGAGATGTAAAGCACCACTGACTTGAAGGTTTCGAGTAGGTCATCTGTGACTTTTCGGCGGGACAAGGTAGAAAGACCAAGATTATGGAGCCTTTCCTCTCAGGAGAGATCTTTTAGGGAGGTAACAGACGTGTAGCACGGCGTTGGACAGCCTCGAGAGTATGGATATCTTTCACGAAGTAGGGAGACCAGGCTTGGACGCTGTATTCCAAGTGGGGGCGAATGTGAGTGGTAATGAGGGTTTTCAAAGAGTACTTTGCAAGATACCTGAATCCATGCTTGATTCTGCCCAGCATGCAATTTGCGCGCTTGGCCGCAGCAGCACACTGGTCACCAACGGTCAGGGGCCTACCGTCAAGCAGATAATTGAAGTGGTGATTCCTACTGCCCAATTGGAGGACGACACACTTGCTAATGTTGGAACTAAGGTCATTCCTCCTGGCCCAAGCCAAAATGCTATCAAGGTCATATTGGAGAATAAGTTGATCCGCACCACTCGAAACGCCACGGTGGATCTTGGTGTCGTCCGCAAACAAGTTACAAAAACTGGTAATGCAGTTAGGAAGATCATTGAGGAACATCAAAAAACAGAAGGGAGTCCAGCACAGTGCCTTGTGGGACACCACTGGTAACCTTCGTCCACCCCTAAATAGACAGACCCATTGACACGTAGTACACTCTGTATCCTGTCAGTCAGGAAGCACTTGATCTAGTCAAACAGCCTGCCACGGATGCCGAAAGATTTAAGATTGGCAAACAAAACACTGTTTGGGACAGTATCAAGTCCAGAAAGCCAAGTCCAGAAAGATCACGTCGCATGGGACCCTGTTGTCAATCAACCGAGTCCAAGTGTCAATGGAGTCTAACAAATTGGTACGGCACGATTTTCCGTGACGGAATCCATGCTACTTTTCAGTGATCAGTTTGTCGCCCTCAAGAAATTCGGTAATGTGGTCCCGGATAATCTTTTCGAAAATCTTGCAAATATGGGAAGTCAAGCTAATAGGTCAATAGTTGTTGGCAGAAAAACGGTATCCCGGCTTGTAAATGGGTGCGATAAAGGCGTTGCGCCAGTCAGATGGAATCTGGCCAGAAGAGTAAGACTTTTCGAAAATAATTCTGATAGGAGTGGTCATAGATTCAGCACAACCCCTCAACAAAGAGGAACAAATGTAAACGGGCCCAGAAGATTTGTTGGCAGCATTGTTCTTATGAATTTGAAGACCCTAATAGCTTCAAATAATGGGTCCATCATAACAAAGACTTGGCACACTTTCGTAAGGGACAACGGGACTAGTTTGATGGAAAACGGACGCAAAATTCAGTTCTTCTGCGATAACCTGGGAATCGGTGGAGTACTGCCTGTTACGCAGCCTGAGATGGCTAATCTGTTGTTTACCACCACGTTTGTTAAGATGGGAATACAGCACCTTCGGATTATGTTTAGACTCGAGGGCAATATTTTCTTCGTACTTAGCACGGGCTTCGAGGATGGCTTCATTAACATCATCACGAATCTCTTTGTTGTCCAACCAGTTACTGTTGGTAGGGTAAAAACGGTAGGGTGGTCTTTGTGGAGATTTAGAGTTTGAATAAAAATCAGATGTTGGCACAAAATTAAGTTCAACATCGTGGATAAAGTCACGCAAAACACACCACGCCTCCTCACATTCCAGATCACCAATTTCTTCGACCCAGTTAATTGACCGGAAAATACCGGAGCTCGAAGTCGGCCCTCCAATACTGCGGACTGCGGAAGTCAAATGTGGCATCTTGTTTGGCGGTGTCAACAGTCCAACGAATTACTTTGTGATCAGAACAGCCAACTGGGCTTCCGTGAAATAAGGAGTCCATGACAACAAAAGAAGCGGAGAAAACAACATCGAGCAGTGAGGGTGTTTGCAATCCTCGGAATCTAGTAGGTCTACGGACATGTTGCTGTAAGAAATAGTCATCGACGAGATTCAGAAACTGGTTGGTAGGACTCCCACCAATCCCGTGACTAAGAGCAGAGTCCCAGTTCACGCAAGGATAATTGAAGTCTCCACAGACAACATGTTCACCGGCCTGCTCCAAACGAGGCCGAAGCATATCAAGAAAAGATTCATGTGAATCAGCATGCAGAAGGTTCAAAGGGGCACAGTACACACAGCCAACGGTAAGTTCTCCGCTATAGGTGATGATGCTGCTCCAAACAGATTTCCAGTCGAGGAAAGGGCTGACATCACAAGCAACCAACGATGGATTTAGAGATCGATCAATACCAATAAGGGCACCTCCTTTACTTCTGCCAATTCGATCAGCACAGTAGCAAACAAAAGTATCAGGCAGGGGGCTGGGATCCTGGGATCCTGGGGCTGGGATCTTGGGGGCTGGTGGGTTTCAGTGATACACAGAACTGCTGAATCAAGATTAGCAATTACTGCGTGAAGCTCCTCAAGTTTACTCAAGACGCCCTCAATATTGCAAAGAACGAAATTTATCTTGTTATGTCGGTACTGCCGTTGTGACTAGAGCTCCAGCTGCTTCCCGATTCCAGCAAATTGCTACGAGCATATTCAACAGGGTCACACTCTGCTTGATCCCTACGATCAATAACCTGACCACCCTTGCCTTCTGGTTCGATCAGTTCCAAGTTGAGAAGTTCAATGCCAACATGCGGGGAATCATCATGTGTTGTAGCACAACCATGTTTGCTAATGTCATTTGGGTAGGCTGGGGTATTAATTTTGTCAGTCTGTCTGATTGTTCCTGCGTGATAAGTGTGCCTCTAGGCCAGATTTTAACGTCCATGAGGTTAATCCCATGTTCAGGGGTAGCGGTAAGGCAAAAAAGATGAGTACCAGGCCAGTTGAATTTAGTCACCAATTTAACACATTCGAACTTGATGGGCCCGAGCTTTTGTTGGACCATCTGCATGATATCAATGGTGGTAGTTTCTGGTGCAAATCTGCTGGCGAAGATCTTTATGACTACACCCTTGCGCCTTTTACGTGGGGACACAATTCTCACATTGGTAGGTGAACTAGTGCCAATGGTGAGTTCAATTCTACGTCTTGGTTTCTGTGTTTATCGTCCAGTAAGGTTGGGTCCCTGATTGCAACGGTTAGGGTTGGCGGCTTGCAGATCAGCACGCTTCTTTTTCTTCCATCCAGACTTGGACAGTTGTTCACGAAAGCCAACTTCAAAGTCCAGGTCACAGACATCACCATTAGCAAAGTACTATGAGTCAGGTATATGCAATGCAGCGTCATAATTCCCAGTCCGGATGTGTCTCGGAGCAGCACTAACTCGTTCCTCCAGGGAAGTACATTTCCCAGAAAATGCAATTTGCCTACCTTCACCAACATTCCGCAGTGGCAGCAGGCCGCTCAATTCATCTTCTGATTCGGAATTGTCAGACAGGTCACATAAAGAAACACATTGTGCATGGATAACTTTGCCTATTTGCAGAAGTCAATTTGCATGCAGTGCAGTGGTTCACATGTTCTGGTTTTTAAGTTCTGTGAATTGTGCAAAGCTGAGTGCTTCAAACCTACACCAGGTTGCATTTTCTTACTGTTGGTCCTCTTGGTAGGGACACTGGAATTCGGCCTGGAAAGTTCGATGTTAGCTTTCAGGACAGCCTCGCGAAAGGTACCACTGTCACGTAAGATATTGTCCACTGCATAGTTTAACTTCCCATTTAATTTATCGAATTTAAAGCCAACCACATCGTAAGAGTTTCTCATGTCCGCCTGTAGGTCGTGTTTGATTTCACGAATTTTGTTTTCAAGACACAGAAAATCCTCGGTCAATTTGACATGGTCACTATCTAACTACTTTGCCACCACTTCGTTACAACTTGTGCAAATCCACCTGAGTCTATCGTCAGCGTGTGTGTTGAGGGCATGATACTGGCATCTGGCCACGTTTTGACAGGAAACGTGAAACCAAACGTTTCAATATTCGCACCAAAGCGCTTTGTCGTTGTTGGTCACAAACTTGGTACAATTGCCACAGTTGAACGCGGCCTTGTCAATTGGGTTGATGGCTGCCATTGCGGTTTAGTCACAACGGCCACCACAAATGGTGGAGTAAAAAAACAGTTAAAAGTTTTAAAAAAACGGCGATAGAGTCATAGTATTCACTACAGCATTAAGCTGCATGCAGCAGTTAAAAAAAAATAATAATGATAACACGAAAAAAAGGAAACACGAGCAGGAGCCATGGCTCCGTGCATGCAGCTCTGAACGCAACTGGAGTGCAAAAAATCGTATTGGAAAATCTTTTACATTAATAACAGAACTTGGGGCAAAAAATCGGTATCGTAAATTAAGGGGAGAGTGATAAAGATGGAAACCAAAATATGGCTGCTCTGGGGAAAATAGTCTCGTAAAAATTCCAGGCAAGAATTGCAAGTTTGCCAAAAATAGGGTGAAGAAAAAAAGGGCGATAAATGGCAGGTCTATGAAAAATGTTTACTATGAGAAGCACTTATGTGGTATCTACATTAATAAAAAAAAAAAAAAAGAGGTGCAGTGTTGTAAAACGGCCACCCGACCCAGACGGCCACCAGACCAACGCGGACACCCGTCTAATATTAACAGTATTCGATTATTGTAAACGGAATGATTGTTGACAATAAACCAAAACATGATAGTTGCCAATAAGCTGAAACGATGAATGAAACAATCAGTACCTCTGGCTAAAGGTTCGGTCGTTGTAGACGATTAAAATTTAAAGGTTTAGTGAAACTCCGTTAAATATTGAAAGCGCTTTACTTTTTGCCCAGAATCAAGTTAAAAAAAAATAGCATACACAAACCCACGGTACAAAAACGTATTCATTTATTTACGGTGGAAATATTCATACGAAAGTCAGAGGAGGCACTGATTGAGCGAGCGAAGCAAACATCAGTGATTGTTAGCCCGTGAGCGTAAACTGAAAACGAAACTTTTAATGACTAAAACGATGCTTCACGTGTATATGCAACTAATATTAAACCGCTGGCTAAAGGATCTATCTTTGTAGAAGATTAAAATTAAAGGATTAGTGAAACTCGGTTATATATAGAAAAAAAATGAGAAAGCCGGAGGGGTAAAGATTTAGACTTTGCTGCACAAAGGCGTATTTATTTACTTCCGGTGGAAATATTCATATTAAAGCGCATGGAGTCTGGGCCTGGGAAGGCACTTATTGAGCGAGCGAAGCAAACGAAAATCAGCGTTTGTTAGCCACCGTGCTCAAAAATACATAGACGGCATATAGACGGCATACACGCCTTCCACAACACACACATGACAGCACAAACTATCCCAATGTTGCAAACAGTAACTCAAACACGACCATTACACAACCTTTAACCGCTTGCTGAAGGTTCTGTCGCTGTGGACAATTAAAATATAAGGATTAGTGGAACTCGGTTAAATATTTTTTTTTAAATGACAACGTCCGCTTGCTAAAGGTTTCGACTTTCATGTACAATGGAGTATTTATTTTCGGTGGAAATATCCATATGAAAATCCATGGAGTCCGGGTCAGGGAAGGTGTTCATTGAGTAAGCGAAGCGAACGAAAAATAGCGTTTGTTAGCCAGTGTGTGCAAAAATACATAGACGAGATACACGCCTTCCGCAACACACACATGAGAGATCAAGCTGGCCCAATGTTGCAAATGGTGCATCAAACACCACCCGTGCACACCACGGGCTCCAGCTTGTAATTTAGTAAAAAACTGAGATGTGCACAAAAAAAACAAGAAACGACGTTTCGAAGAAAACATTCTACGTCATCAGCTTTTTCCGAAAAAAAATATTACTTGGCAATATACAACCAAGTCATACCTACAACAAAATACATATAAATTTAAACGTAAAACCCTGGTAATGCTTCCTTTCAAAAAAGGCAAGCAAACAAGCTAAATACGTTAAAATTTATATGTAATTTGTTCTAGGGTTGATTCGGCTAACGATTGCCATGTAATTTTAGTTTTAAAAAAAAAATTGATGACCAACAATGTTTTCTTCGAAATGCCGTTTCTTGTTTTTTGTGCACATTTCGTGCTTTTATTAAATTATATGATAAATGGTGGCGGAAAATCGTAGCTAAAATTTGAAACTGATAAATAACAACCAAAAAATTGGTGAACATAATTTAAGTTTTTTTTTCTAAAAACGAGGGGTGAAAAAGGTGGGGCAGAAATTGGCAGGTCTATGAAGAAAGCAACGAAAAATTAGGGCGGAAATTTGCACACTTGCAAATGTAGGGGTGAAAAACGTGGATGAGATAACGGCACGTCTACGACAAATAGTGACATAAAAATAGTGGATAGTCTGAGTAAAATTAAAGGTGTAAAATTCAAGGTCTGTAAAAATTGTTGTGTAAAATATAGGAGCGAAAAATGGCAGCTCTACGGAAACGTAAAATGGGAAGCGAAATGCCAAGTTTGCAAAAAATGGTGGTGGAAAAGACGAGACAAAACTGGGGACTGGAATAGGCTTGTGAAAAATGGTGATTTAAAATTCAACCCAAAATGACATTATCGAAAAAATGTGGAGCCCTGTGATAGACTTGGCTGTCTTGCTAAAAATTACAAGTAGGTGATGTAAAGTAGAGTTTACAAAATGTGGGCGGGAAAAATTACTGACCTATTCTACCACCCCTCGACCCCCCCCCCCCCCCCCGGTCCATCTCCTGGTGGCATGTTCGTAGCTCCTGCTCTTTATTTGTCGGTAACCAGTGGGTGATCTTTATCGTGGTACTGTTTTCCATGCTAATTGTTTTACTTACTGGTAATACACTCAATTTTTCCATTTCAATTTAGTTTAATACCAGGCCTCGACCCTCAGTCATGCGCCTGGGTACACTCAGGTTAGCCATATAACAATACCGATGTTTGGGTTGGTAGTGTTGCAATTATTACTACTGTAATGTTCTGCAATTTGCGTTTTTTTGTGTAGGGTCAATCAATACGAGGCCTTCAAGAACGTGTTTATTTATAACCTAAAACCTGCTAATAATGTACACTAAAAGTTAAAAATCGACGTTTCGGAAATCACTGTTGGCCCCGTTATCGCACATCATGCGGTAAAATTAAAAGCAGTATAGTATCACCATATTGGAAATCCTGTTTGAAATTTTCTCCTGAATCAGTATTTTTCCTACTGGGCCTACAGCTAACTGGTTTACTGCTAATAATTCCAAGAAAAATTGGAAATAAGCCATCAGCGAAAATTATACACTAGAAATAACGTAGTACAGTAAGCCACCTTTATGCACTTACGTTTCGTCGGAGTGGCATGACCCGGATTCGAACCGGTTACCCAGTTCGTCCCCGAATCACTTGCATAGCGCCTTAACCGCTATGACCACATCCTCCACTGGCATAAAGATAAGTCACTGAACTTGTTATTAAGGTCACGACCGTGACCAGGACTCCATTCGACCGAATGTTTTCGGCCACAGGCAATGGAAAGGGAAGACAAATCGTACACTCATAGTCATAAGGCTCAACGAAGGAAAAATAAATAGACAATAATGTAAATAATATTAAGGAAAATTGGAAATAAGCCAATAATAATTTTCGCTGATGGCTTATTTCCATGTCTGCCTGCTCCATTGCCTATGGACGAGCATATTCGGTCGAATGGAGTCCTGGTTACGGCTGTGACCTTAATAACGGGTTCAGTGAGTTATCTTCATGCCAGTGGAGGATGTGGTCATGGCGGTTAAGGCGCAATGCAAGTGAGATGGGGCGAACTGGGTAGCCGGTTCGAATCCGGGTCATTCCATTCCGACAAAACGTCTTAAGTGCATAAAAGTTGCTTACTGAACTATGTTATTTCTAGTATATAATTTTTGCTGATGGCTTATTTCCAATTTTCCTTAATATTATTTACAGCGATTTATGCCAATTTATTTAATAATTCCAACCTGTTTACGGAAGACTGGACCTGGACCAACAGAAGCAATAAAGTTTACTGGTCCTATAAGCCATTCATACTGGCCCACCAGGCTATTCTAAACCGAATAAACCGAATCTCTCTTGCCGTCCTCTCCCCCAATAGTTTTCATCGCATGATTTTGTAGCATATGTTTTTATATTTTATTTCACGCAAGTACCAAAGTTACTGGGTGATTAAAAACGTATAGACAAGTTACTGATTTGACTGATTGATTCAAGGTATTACATCGTAATCTGTAGCCCGTCTAAGATAACAGAATATGTAGCATTCTCCATTTCATACTGCACATAACCTAAGCAGTTAGGATGCATTTAAGCACCACCAACCGAAAGTTGTTTACCAGTCAATCGTAATTCATTTACGAGTAGCTTCCACTTTCTACTTTGGCCGTTGACATGCGGAGTAAAAGGAGAGATGGGCAATTTGCTTGGTAATCCTTATCAGAAATTCCAGGGACCTTTTACATGCCACGATCGACATGAGCACAAGGTGGGTTAGTTCCTTCTTTTCCCGAAAATTCCTGGAGAGGCTGAAGTTGGAATATGGTTTTAATTTTATGTCTAATGGTTGGATACGGCAGTAAGGTTTCACGTGGACTAAAGAGTACAGGAACACTGCGGTATCTGAAACCTTACAGGAAAGATCAATTAAATGTATTAAACGAAAAAAATACAATGGAGCCAACATTGTAAACAGCTAAGAATGACAAGTGAGCAGCAAATATGACGAAAAAATGTCACGTGCCATTGTGCGTACGTTTCTTTAATTTAAATACGTATAAATGAGGACGAGGACAATAATTTTAGACATTGCTACAACATTGTAGTAATTTCTGGTTCTTTCCAAAGTAGTCCTATTCTCGCACAAAGAACAGCTTGTAGCCGCCGTCAAACGTCGATAGAACGTAGCGCCTGGCAGCGAGAATTCAAAGTCTACATGGCGCCCATTTGGGGTTTGTCGCATCAAAAACAAACCACGGAATCGTGGCATTACGAAATAAGTCCGTTATTTTATCCTGCAGTAGGACTTGTCAACTTGTTGCCATGAATCAGAGCCGCCATGCCACGTTCATCATACTACGTGTCGTGAACCATGACGAGAGGATATACATCCGCGTCGCTGTCATGGTTGCTATGTATAAACAACTCGGAATAATGGTGAAACGCTCAACTAGCGAATTTAGTATTAACTAAGTGAAAATGGACGCTGTTAAATCGTTGCAGAATCACGTCCTTAAGTAACATCTGCGTGGGTGACAAAAAAGGTGATGCGTACTCTGCGACCAGATAGTGAATGGAAATAAAGTATGTAGTATCACATTTCGACTGATTGAGTCAGCGGCCTCTCCAGCAGCGGCTCCAATGGCTATGGTTTCTACGCCCTCAGTTTTACTACCTATGATCTTTCCTCTGTAAGTCTCACACATGTAATCGTGTGTTTTTTGTTCAGGGGGGCAGCAATGATTTTTTGGATGTTCCTGAAGAGCTAGCGAAGGCACTGGACGAGTGTGCGCCAAGCCTGGGTTTGGCCGGAAAAATGCATGGGTCAGAAGCACAAGGCTGTTGACTAGTTGTTACTACGTCAGGTGACAACTGCAGCCAATTGAAAGTTTTTGAGTTTTCACCCCATCGCGACCTTTTTTGCAGTTGGTGTTGTTCTGTGATAGCGGAATGGGAAAAGTTGGCCCTGGCATTTCTTCATCTATGTGTTGGCGGCGGAGGAGCGGGTAACGAGTGTTGGGAGGTGGAGTAATTAACTCCTAGTCTGGTTCGTAGGGTGGAACGTCAGTGGGGATTAGGGGAAGTTGAAGGTTCTGTTAAAATTTCAAATCGGCAAAAATTAAATTTTTGCGTTGGTACAACATTTAGCCCGGAGGAAACAATAGCCTGATATGATTTTTGTTTTATAAAAAATAATAATAACAATTTTAACCACTAGGATGCGGTAAGTAATTGGAAGGGGCGCAAGTGCACTAACACCAATCCTGGTCAAGTTAAGGGTTTAGGAGCCGAGAAGCCTGAACAAGTGTAATGAAATTACATCTTTTGTGTGGAGATGTTGTTTAAGTCTTTTTAGAAACCGGCTAAGTGATGCTGAATTCAGGCGTCGTCGGAAGATGGCGGCATTGTTTACTCGAAATGGCTTCCTCAGAAAGGGAATTCCATGCTGGGATCACCCGTACCGCAAAGAAGCTTCGCCTACACTCAGTTCTTGCGAACGGGAGCGACAGTTTCATGGAATGTCCGCGGGTAGAGAGTAAGTTACAACGATCAAATAGGGGAAGTTCAACTTTTTCGAAACCGCGAAGAATTCGAAAAGTAAGGATCAAATCTGATTTCAATCTACGTAATTCAAGGGAGTCAAGACCTAGTTTAATCACACGTTTGTTGTATGGTAAATCTTTAAACCCATGGAGACTTTTTGTGAAGCGACGTTAAACTGATTCAAGCAAGTCGATATCCTTAAGCAATGGTGGTAACCACACTGGGCTAGCATATTCAAGTAGGAGGCGAACGAAGACCTTAAATGCCCAGACTTTTGTTTTGATGTTACCAGATGTAAAGCACCTGTTTACAATAGCGAGACGTCTGAAGGCTGATGTGACTATTTTACCACAGTGTAAGGAAAACTTGAGGTTTGAGGTGACCCAGACTCCAAGATCTCGGATTTCGCATACGTTGGGTAGTAACTGGTTTGTTAAAGAGTAGGAAAAAGCTGGGTTTGTTTTGCTAATATGAAAAGTCTGGCATTTAGGTTGGGAAATAGGTAACTGCCAGGTAGTTGCCCAATTTTGTATGTGACAATCGTGGTTGAAATTGCAGAAGTAGCGTTTTGTTCAATTAGTTCAGAACCAATTTTTAAGTCGTCGGCTAACTTGTATTCATTTACGAGTTGTGGGTCGCATTGAAGGTTGTTTAAAAAAACAATGAATAGTAAGGGACCAAGCACGGATCCCTGTGCTACGCCGCTAATGATCGTTGCAGGAATGGACAGCAAATTTGCAACGTGTATACTATTTGAGTTCTGTTTGAGATGAAATCAGCAATCCACTGCGTGAGTTCTTCCCCAAAGCCAATGGTTTTGAGTTTGAACAACAAAATTACGGTGGATCACCACTCGCATGCTTTTTGGAAGTCAAAATAGACAACGTCAGAATTCACTCCGATGTCCAGAGCACTGGTCCAAGAGTCCAGTGCCAAAAGGAGTTGATGAGTTACAGAACGACCAGGCAAGAACCCAAATTGATCTGAGTTTATGAGGTTGAATTTCTCTAGAAAATCAAGCATTGTTATTCTAATAATAGATTCCATAACTCTACATGGGACGACTGTTAGTGCGATTGGTCGGTAATTTTTTACATTTGCTGCATCGCCCTTTTTATGAACTGATATGGCAATTGCGGTGCACCAGACTGAAGGCAAAACACCTGCACGAAAGGATTTCGTAAATATAGTTAGTTGCTAGTGGGTAACAGATCTCATCAATAATTTGTTTATAGAAGTAGGCAGAATAGCCATCTGGGCCCACTGCATGACTCTGCTTTAATTTAGAAAGAGCACTCCACACGGAAGATGGAGAAAAATTGACAGAATTGCGTTGTTCATCAGGTCGGATGGCTTCTGTTGATTGGTACATAACTTCGTCATCGTCGACGATTCCGTTTGATGCGAACATTAAGTTCAGTGTCTCGGCTTTTTGTGTGTCATCGACGATGAACACACATTCAGACGTAAGTGGTGGAATTTTTCTTTGTTGTAGAATATTGCGTGCCATTTGCAGTAGAATGGCCTGCACTTTACAAACTACTGAAATATCAATACAATAAAACATTGAGAAATATCATTGTAGCTTCAGTGCTACTATTCTATTTGACAGTGATAGCATGCACTTTCGAATAATTCTGCATCTACCCTACCACTAGGTGGCCCGCTGTTTTCTGGCATTGTCCTTCATTTAGGATCTACATTCTGGTTTTTCAATCAACCTTTCAGAAATTCCTGTAAAAAAACCTGTAAGAAATTCTCTTTCTGACGGGGTCGACACGAGTGGCTAGAAATAGCTGCATCCTGTTCGGCATATTTAGGGGGGTCTCAAAATAAAAAGAAAATAGAATTTTTTTCCTAGATCCATTGCTCCCTCTCCTCCCCACCACCCCAAGTGGAAGTTGTTGATAATTTAATGTAATAAGCAGGTGGATGAATGGATGAATAGATAGCTAGATACGTTTATTCATTCCAAATCTCTTCATAGGATACAGTGATAAGTGCTTTCAAGAGTAATAATGTTTGTTGCAGAGTAACTCGTGCGAAGTAGTGTACATAACTATTAAAAAAGGATGGTTAAGGTAACAACAAATTCTGCATGCAGAAGAAAAAAGAAAAAAAAAGGAAAAAATACAACTGATTACGGAAAAGTCATAAGATCTGTGCATACGAAACAGTAACGCTAAACATTGTGGACCTTCGATTTGAAAACGTGGTCTGACTGGATGGTTTTAAATTGGTACGATAAATCATTATGATTTTTGGCACTTGGTAAACGAAACATTTATGTCCGCCTAGCTTTTGGTAACGTAACATGAAGCCGTGCAAATGCAGTGTGTCTCTCAGTCTTAAAAGCATGTATTTACAAGTATTTCCTTTCTCTTTTACAGATTTAGCACTAGGGCGGCGTGATGGCGATCGTGGCAGCGTTGCATACTACAATCTACCTTCTCCCAACGTCCACGATGAGGTAGGAACAAACTTTTCTACAAGATTTTGTATCCGAGCATAATGACAGGTGAACCAGTACAGATTCTACAAACGTCCAGCGAATTTTCGCAGTGTTTCCAGATTTCATTACTTTTAACATTATTATTATATACCTTACAAAAGAGATACATTTCAATTCTTCTCTACAAATCCGTAACAAACGTAGTTGGTCGCAAAGCGTTATTCACCGGCCGTTAGTCAGTTCCTCTCTATAAATCCATTTTAAGTGTTGTAACTAGAACCTAGAATAGCTTTCCTGTAGGATTATATTATATACTTTACGCAAAATTGGAAGTTCCCACGTTTTTTCGTGGGAAGACAGTTCGATGATTGGATAAAAGTTCGCTTCCTCGTTGAGACACCTGAATCCAAGGCCAGCTTGGGTTAAAGCTATGGATCAGGACAGCAATAAGCGTAGCACTTACCACAGCTGACCTTCGGAAGAGCAGTTATGCTCAACGTTCTGCTTGATGAAGGTGATGCAATACTTTTATTGCACAACGAAGCCTGTTTGGGGAGGTTATACGCCAAAAAAGCGAATCACTCTACAAAAAAAGCCAATATGTACTAGCATATTAACAAGGAGAAAAATAGAAAACTTAAAGGGGGATTGCCACCAGCATCTATAGCCATTTGCCGATATCTAGTTCTGTCTAGTCCTTACTTTCAACAGACGAAGGAACAC
Organism: Lithobius niger; assembly: GCA_023313725.1. Lineage (NCBI taxonomy): Eukaryota > Metazoa > Arthropoda > Chilopoda > Lithobiomorpha > Lithobiidae > Lithobius > Lithobius niger. Next base: position 18,803 of record JAHWFP010059439.1, read on the forward strand.
ACTGATAAATTACTTTTTACACAACTCACAAGCCACCTGCCTCCTTAATTATTGAGTGTAAAGTTGGTGCGCCCACGTGCACCAGGAAGCAAGCGGTAAAGTTAAGCCTAACGACATCACGAGCACTTTTTTCTATATAACGACCGTTTTGAAACGCAGATTTTGAACAGCTAGATGGGCGCCATCTAGTGACAGTGATATCGTTAACCTTGCTCTCTTGCTTCCTGGCGCGCGTGGACACACCAACTTTACATTCAATAATTAAGGAGGCACGTGGCCCAGTTTGTTGTTGTAAAAAGAAATTTCTTTACTCATTCCTTTGCTTGTTGAAATCGAGTGCCACATAGAACTGAATAATGGTGACGGCGCTAGATGCTGCTACTTGTCATTCAGTGAGTAGGCACTTTTAAGGGACTATGTTTTCGTAACTCCCACTATACTGCTAAGTCAGGAGCATCAACAGCGATATAAGAGTATGTTATTATAGGTCGCCACCTGCGTGAGACGGTCAGCGGCGTAGGCTACGTCATCAGACTGATTTTAGGCCCTTTGTTTTTAAATAACAAGGGTTTAAAATGTCCAACAACGTCAAAGTACATGATAAAAAAATGCAACATACTATTATTCGTTCGTGACTTACCCTAACAGATCCCCGAAGTTAAGCAGCATTGGGCTGGATTGATACTTGGGTGGGTGACCACCTGGGAATCTGGCTGTTGCAGACATAGGGCCTTAGGGCTTCGGGCAGATGACCAGGAGTGGTTAACGCTCGTTAAACCCTTTAACCTTTTTTACCCTAACAGAGCGATATTGGCGCATCATACGCCTGCTTCGCATGACGAGTTTCAGTTTCGATTGTAGATAACTTGGTGCAAGCGCAGTATTGCTGTTCAATCTAGCGTTAGTACACCGTACTAAAATACGCATGCTGACAAAGTTTTTAAAAACAAAACAAAAATACCAAAAAAAAAAAAAAAACAGTAACACAAAGCGTATACACAAAGATACGAAAGAATTAAAGTCTTCCATTTTTGATTCCTTTGTCACTAGGTACCGTTCTAAAGCAAATATCGAAGCCTATTTTAAGAACTTGCAGCCTTTTGACATCGAATGTTATTCATTTTTATGCGAAAAATCAATAATAACATGTTTGTACAAAGAAAGCACCGCAAAGGCCATGGAGAAAAGTCTACACTGACACATAGGCGTAGGGATTGTTTGTACATATTGACACCAAGTGACGGATTTGCAAATTGACGAGCATTTGAAGACACCGTCTGTCAACCAGTGCTTCCACTTACACGGAATTTTTCCCTTTTTTAGGTATTCGATATATAGTAGTTATAGTACCCCTGACGAACTGTATGGGATTTATGAGCTTCGCCTCGAACGTCATCTTGACGTAGTTCTCGCGGATTGGCCATGTTCGGGATATCGCCCATCGGCTCATAAATCCCATACAGTTTGCCACGGGTTCTATTACTAATTTATCGTACGGTCTGTAACTATTAAAATGAAAAACAAAATTGGTGGAGGTAATAAGCTGTGTTGTTTATGCAAACTTTGTGTCGTCAATTTGTTTTGCTGCAGTCAGATTTGCGGCCGATACCATTCGAGCGAGATGAGGGTGAGCGGGGGTAGGCTATGTGTCCTAGAGATTTTTTTTTTAATCGTATAGGAGAAACACGTTTTTTTTTTTTATCTTGGCACACATCACGGAAACTTCATCATGTACAAATTACGTCGTACTCCTTAGGTTCACGTAAGTGGTGTTTTAAAAGTTTTTTTAATCATGTCATTCACGTAATGAGTCGTCCTTCTTCAATTTGCATAATGTGATTTCTGAACAGTGGGGTCTTCGCGTTTGTCATTCTCTGATTTCATTTCATTGGAGTAGTATCCTACGTCTTTGATACTTTTTAATAGAAAACGTTGATTTGGTGACAGCGAAGATTAATAGTGCTTAATAATGCCCAAAAAAAGATTCCGTATCCAACTTCCAACTTTAGTGTCACTGCGGACCATTTCAGAGGTAACGTACTTATTCCTGCAAACAGTTATGTGCTAAAGTGTGGGCAGGCAGTTAGAATGTTGTGGGTGTATTTTTATTTCGGGGTGGGCGGAGGGAATAGTGTAACGCCTAATTTTGAGGGATGAAATTTAATGTATAGTTCGTATGCTATTTCAGTTGGTGTTTTCGAAAGGCCGACGCAAGTTCACGTAATTTTGTGAGGAGGTAGGGGGACGGAGGGAAACTGCGTAACGCTTCATTTTGAGGGATGAAATTTAATGTATAGTTCGTATGTTGTTTCAGTTGGTGTTTTCGAAAGGCCGACGCAAGTTCACGTAATTTTGTGAGGAGGTAGGGGGACGGAGGAAAACTGCGTAACGCTTCATTTTGAGGGATGAAATTTAATGTGTAGTTCGTATGCTATTTCAGTTGGTGTTTTCGAAAGGCCGACGCAAGTTCACGTAATTTTGTGAGGAGGTAGGGGGACGGAGGGAAACTGCGTAACGCTTCATTTTGAGGGATAAAATTTAATGTATAGTTCGTATGCTATTTCAGTTGGTGTTTTCGAAAGGCCGACGCAAGTTCACGTAATTTTGTGAGGAGGTAGGGGGACGGAGGGAAACTGCGTAACGCTTCATTTTGAGGGATGAAATTTAATGTATAGTTCGTATGCTATTTCAGTTGGTGTTTTCGAAAGGCCGACGCAAGTTCACGTAATTTTTTTGATTTAGAGTCGCCAGCTGATTGTCTGCCATCAGGGGGGGGGGGGTTAATAAGTATTTAAAGTATTCAATTTTCTTGTGTGTGTTTCGAAATGTAGAACTGCTTTATAAAACCATGCGTGAATTAATTTGCTTTTATTTTGTTGCATAATAAATGAGCACGGGCGTCAATTTTTTTTTCAACGAAGGTAGGCTACGATTTTATTTTGTAGCAAACATTATTTGGAAACTTTTAGTTGACATAAAAAAAATCAAATTAATTCTCGCATGGGTTTTATTAAAGAATTCTACCTTATGAAAGTATTGGCAATGTCTTATCACCACACTACTGTGCATGGCATCCATGTCGCGCTGTAAAGTGTGGTGATATGGGATATATCGCTGTGCGTTTTAGTATTGTGAAAGTTAGGGGCCGTACGATAAGTCTAGATAGTTGATATTTCAATAACTGTGAGAAGCTATTTTCCCGAATATCGGTGTTTGATCCATATTTATTGTGCTCTCCTTGGCTGCAAATCCCAACAACAATACACAACGCCGTTAATTGTTAACTATCTATATTTTTCTCCTGCTAAATCTTATGTTTTTTTTTCCAGGATTTATCTTTTCATATGTGTCCTTTAAACGTCAGTAGCCATAATGGTTTGTTTAACTATTATTTTATGAAAAACGCTACTAGTCGAAAATTAGTAATTTGTAAAAAATGAAGGTAAAACTTCAGGGAAGACTATTTAAAGACATGAGGGATAAAAGTTGACATTTTGTTACAATAAACAAAACAAAAATGTTGTTTCGACGTGAAATTTTCTGAGATAGTAGGCTAGTAAAATTGCTTTCAACTGATTAATGGCGGAGCACACCTGACGCTTCGCTAGCTGTATTAATTTTTGCGTAGCATTATGGAAGACGAGGCTGACACGGCCGTTAGTTTGGGAGCATTATGGAAGGCATCAGTTAGGTTTCGTCACTTGATTGACAATAACATCTAAACAGCAGGAAATGGTACCAAACACATAAATTTTAACCAACGAATTAATTTGCGGTTTAGGAGGCTCAAACATATGGGTACCCCTGACAGAGCAAGAACTCGCAAAGCACGTAAAATGCCATCAAATTTAAGTTTCGGCCAGCAAATCATGTTCTGGTCTCGTTCTCCTTGAGTCCACATTTAATCGAATCCATTTCCCCATATAGGTGGGGTATGAGCAGTAAAGAATCCTAACGGTTTGTGTTGTTTAGGATTTTTCACTGTTCTTACCCGGCCTATATGGAGAAATGGATTCGACTTGCTGACAAGTGATTGCAGACGGTGAAGAAGGCCAGAATTAATATGATTTATTGGCGTTGAAAAATGGTGGCCTTTTATGTGCTTTACGAGTTCTTGCACTGTCAGGGGGTACTCATCTGTGTAAATTTTAAATTCTTTCTTAACTTTTAAAATATATTGAGTGTAACGGTTTCCAGTTGTAATTTTTGTATTTAGAGATATTCAACCAAATCTCCCAAATTGCTTTTTAACAGTTAGGAAGGTGCTGCATCCCCTCGAAATCGGAGCACCTTTCAAACATCCGCATTTTGGATGTTTTGGGCCCATTACAGGCTGTATTTTTTCAGCCCTAAGTAAGCAGGCTTCAGTTTCGATAGCTAACGTATAGCCCGCATGGATTATGGGCCACTCTGACAGTTCCCGGCAGAAGAAACAGCGGCGGAAATGACATCATAAAAACAGATCAAGGGGCAGAATTCCAGGCGAACATTGGCGTACGGTTCGTGTCTAGGTCAACTTGCTTCCCGTGGTTCTGGTCTAGCAGTGGCCAACGGTCAGCCAATCAGCCGTGGAGTTGGTTTTGAGCATGCTTAGCGTCACAGAAACATGGCGGCGAATCTGGCTGAAACCACGAGAACCACAAGTCGATCATTATCGAACCAGATGAATGCCTTTGACTGTACAACACCAAGGAAAAAGCTTATAAAGACATAGGTGATTAACACTAAATCGGGAAATAAAATCGCCAAGTAATTGCCTGGTAAGCTCACATCTATTTGTACAAATATTATTTAAAATTTCGAGGTGGTGTGTTATGACGCTGTTTCGATGTGACCATTATAGATTAGAAAGTTAACGAGATATACAATCTCATTTCTTCCAGTCCTACTCGAACCCGTAGCGGTAGTTGCAGTTACTAATACCTCTGCTAATGCTTTGCCTTCATGCCGTTTCGAAGGCAAAGCATTAGCAGAGGTGTTAATAGCCGCAACTACCGCTAGGGGTTCGCGTAGCACTGGAAGAAATGAGACGGTATATCTAGTTACCTTTCTAATCTATGATGTGACGTACGTGGAGCAGTATTTGGAGTTCAATGTGCGTGTTGTGACGCTGCGTTGGCACACAAAAGTAAAAATAGACATTTACACAGACGTGCAAAAACTTCAGCGGTTGTTTCTACGAATTGCCTGCCATCTTCTGGGTGTTAAAGATGGAAAGCAGAAGGCTCAACAAGAATTAAATAAATACAGATGCAAACCTATTTACGTTGCTTTTTGGACTTATGTGGAAGACTGCCTGAGCGTGGAATCGAAACCACGACCTTTGAAACCAAAGGTCCTACCGCTGAGCCATACTGACACGGCCAAAAGGAAACGTCCAGAGGCAGAATTTAACACTTCATACATACAAACACTTTCGTAATACAGTGTCGTAATTAAGTGGCAATCACAAGGGACGCAATCTGTCCTGATGCCCCCCCCCCCCCCCCCCTACCCACCCACACCCGCACAATCGTGGACAAAAAAGTACTTGGAAGAGAGCCAACGAATCCAGCTAGGGGGTCTGGGGGAGTCCTGTAAGCTCCCCCAGTGGGGTTCGGGGTGAAGCCCCAGAAGCTGTAGCATTTTACACTATTTTAAAAGCTATTCCTGGCTACCCGAAAGCAAGTTTACAACATATTGTTAAGCAAATTTGGGCAGTGTTCTTAGTCTTTCTTCAGCATGACAGGGTTTTTAAAAACCCAAATCAACTGCAGTTTAAAAGTTAAAACTGTTAATGAGTTTTAAATGTGAAGTTTTAAATTATTAATAAGTATTTATAACTAATCTTAGCCAAAAGCATTGAACGTCTGCTAAGACTGGTGTGTTGCAAATAAGCAGTTTATAGTTCAGATAATTAAATATTTAAAAATCTTGATATATTTCAATTATATGGAAAATGTTCCGTGGTGTCCCAGCAACCAAAAGCAGAAGCGTTGCGGAGGGGGAAGGGGTTGGGGCCTAACATACCTCCCCACTGAACCCTCCCCAACCTACTCCCTCCCCGCATGGGCCTTTCGTTCTTGGGTCATGATCACTTTTAAAGTTAACGAAACCTATGTTGGTTTATTTGTTTCTCTTTACCTTCTGTTAACAATAAAAAAAAGTTTTAAAAAATTCCACACGGCTACAGCAGAGGCAAGTGTTTAAGATAGCAGGGTCAGAAGGCATTGGAAATCAGTACTGGCAGGCAGCAAGTAGTAACTAAGCTATCTGCCAACCCCCCCCCCCCCACCCCACACAAAGGACATAAACAGAAGAAAAAATGTAGAAAAAAAATCCTTCGGTTTCTAGTACATTTGCTTACGCCAAAGCTCTCACGAAATTATTTAAACGATAACAAAATTTGCAATTATGCCACATCATAACTGGTAATAAATAATACATTTACAGGTTGTTTTTTTAACCATAACTTTTTTTTAAACCGTAACGATTGTACGTAATAAATTTAGGTAATAAATGTACTGCTAAAATTGTAGTATTGAATACATGGGGTAACTGGGGGCAGTTAAAATGACCACCTGCACCCCCTAAACTAATTTCTTGGCCCAGCCCTGCACAATATGGTGTTCAAAACTGAATCGAATCGACGTAATTGATTGCATATCTTACCGAAGTTTAAAAAGGATTGTTTAAAATCGTGGCTGTTTTTATGCGTGCTTGGTGCAAATTAAGGCCCATGCACGTTTCAAAATTAATCTTCTTACATTATTAACACTGGCGATAGCCAGTGTTAGTAAGGGTCAGCCTAGGGTCTCTGTGTTAAACTCTTAACTTTGAGAGCTTATAACGCCGTCAAAAGTCAACATTTTAAAACCAAATTTGGAATCCAGCCTCGACTAGTCAAGGCCTGTCTGCAGTCCAAAAATTGTGAAATTCGGTCCAGCCAAACCCGAGATACAGAGAGGGGCCAAATAGACAACTTCTTGTTCTGCTTGTTGTTGTTGTTGTTCTGGGGATACTTTCGTCTGTCCTCTCTACAGGTCAAACCATTTGTCCTATGAATCTGGTTCTTAGCTCATTTTACAGGTATTGCTCTGTAGATGTGCCCTTTCCATAAGGCATTTTCTAATTGGTTAAGTGGTTCAGGGGTTATGGAGCTCTAAACGACCAGATTGATTGTTTTACATTGTTTTAAACATTGTTATTATGCAACAATGCCAATTTGTAAACGCCAGCTGCAAGACTGAAGATTAAAGGATTTGTTTCAATTATTAACAGTGTTAGTAAGAGTCAGCCTAGGGTTTCTGTGTTAAACTTTCAATTTGGACCGATAACTGCACTGTTTTACAGTTTAACTGCAATTCTAAAAGTAACACGAATTAATAAACAAAAACGGAACGTTAAATGTTTAGAGTAAGGGTCTAAAAGTCAAAACCTAGAAGGAACACGGACAAGCTTTGACAGTAAGGGTCTAGGTATAAAATTTTGTAAGAGGCTGGTAAGCATTAGACCCTTACTACCCGGTGGTCAGAAATAAATACATTTTGACGAAAAACTGGAAATCTTCCTACAAAGACCCATGTGATGATCCAGTGGTTGGTATACGTTTGCTGCTTTGTTTTATGTTGAAAACTATTTGTCCATTTAGTAACATGGTAGGGTATTCTCAGCAGAGAGCATTACTGGTTATCCTCCACCGTAAATCTACGAAATATAATAAAAAATTCTAAAGCATCAAAAGACAAAATGCCAAACTTCACAAGAAAATTGTGTTCTTAAAGTTCTATAACAATATTCTAAGAACAAAGAAACCTGATACAACCGTTTATACACATTCTGTCCGAATAGAGTAGACCTAAGCTAACCACCGGGTAGTAAGGGTCTAATGCTTACCAGCCTCTTACAAAATTTTATACCTAGACCCTTACTGTCAAAGCTTGTCCGTGTTCCTTCTAGGTTTTGACTTTTAGACCCTTACTCTAAACATTTAACGTTCCGTTTTTGTTTATTATTAACACTGGCGATAGCCAGTGTTAGTAAGGGTCGACCTAGGATCTCTGTGTTAAACTTTCAACTTTGAGAGTTTATAACTCCGTCAAAATTAAAAATTTTTAAACCAAATTTGGAATCTAGCCTTGACTAGTCAAGGCCTGTCTACAGTCCAAAAATTATGAAATTCACTCCAGCCAAACCCGAGATACAGAGAGGAGCCAAATAGACAACGTCTTGGTCTTGTTCTTGGTCTTGTTCTTGGTCTTGTTCTGGGGATGTACCTTTCGTCTGTCCTCTCTACAGGTCAAACTATTTGTCCTGTAAAGCTGGTTCTCAGCTCATTTTACAGGTATTGCTCCATAGATGTGCCCTTTCCATAAGGCCTTTTCTAATTGGTCAAGTGGTTGAGGGGTTACGAAGCTATAAACGACCAGATTAATTGTTTTACATTGTTTTAAACATTGTTATTATGGAACAATGCCATTTAGCAAACGCCAGCTGCATGACATAGACTGAAGATTAAAGGATTTGTTTCTATTGTTAACACTATCGATAGCCAGGTTAGTAAGGGCCATAGCTATTTACCGAGGTTAAAGGCGGCGCAACAAAACAAACAACAAATTAATTATAAAGGTGTCACACGTAACCCACCCCTCATCCACCACCACACCTATTTATTATACAATTCTCACAGTAACACGGATTAATAAACAAAAACGTATCGTTAAAAGTTAAAAGTAAGGGTCTAAAAGTCAAAACCTGTAAGGAACACGGACAAGTTTTGACTGTAAGGGTCTAGGTGTCAAATTTGGCCAGTAAGACGCTGCTAAGCATTAGACCCTTACTACCCGGTGATCATGTTAATGACTTAGTAAGGAAAATTGGAAATTAGCCAACAGCGAAAATCATACACTAGAAATAACGTAATTCAATTAGCCACCTTTATACACTCACGTTTCATCGGAGTGGCATGATCTGGATTCGAACCACCTACACAGTTCGCCCCCAGATCACTTGCATAGCACCTTAATCTCTCCGTTGCACTCCGATGAAACGTAAGTGCATAAAGGTGGCTTACTGAACTACGTTCTTTCTAGTGTATGATTTTCACTGTTGGCTATTTCCAATTTTCCTTATTATTATTTCCATCGATTTATGTCTATTTATTAATGACTTAGTAACTCGGACAGAATGGGTGTACATACTTACGCTTGTAGCAGGTTGTCTCACTTGGAATCGCTGCCATGTTACCAAACCGGAAAAAAATGCCAACCTAAAGCAAAGCAGGAAACCCACACCCCCACTATCATTGGATCATCACATGGGTCTTTATAGGACGATCTCGGACAGCTGTTCCTCAAAAACCGGATAGTAAGGGTCTAATGCTTGTTCCTTACAGGTTTTGACTTTTAGACCCTTACTTTTAACTTTTAACAATACGTTTTTGTTTATTAATAAACGAAAGTCTCATAGCAGAAATGAAGACAACGACCCCCGAAAAGGGAACAATGAGAACGGGCGAGTGTGTCAATTCTTTGGCTAGAAGTTGAAACTGGTTCGTTGTTGCCTTAGAAGAAGTTGAAATTGGCACATCGTTGCCTCGACTAACAATGTGCTCTGCGCGGTAATCGCAAAGGCATGTCATAAATGACGTCAGCCAAAGCGCTAAACTGGGAGTGGGGAGGAGGGCCTGAACGGGGAAGCCCGTCTGTGCAGCAGTGCTTCTGTTAGCCACACTATTCTATTGGGAAGGCGGAGGAAGCAAAAATTATCCTTCTAATCAAACACCGTGATCATCTCAGCGACAATTCTTAAATGACGTCATGTAGTTATTTTTCACACGGTACGCATCGTTCAAGCAACAACGAAAGACTGGGAGGTGGGGGGGGGGGAAAGGAGCCTGTTACCATTAAGCTTAGGATTACGCATTAACTGAACGTAAAAGAGAATTATTTGGGGGTTGTTTGGAATGGAGACCATACCAATTTTGCGAAAACCTCGTAAAAGGGGGAGGGGCGGTATTAATTCAAATAACCATCCAAATTCAACTATGTGTAGCAAAGAGGAGGAAGGGAGGGAAACGGAGAGGAGAGGGAGAGGACGGGATAAAAGAGGGAGGAGAGGGAGAGGATTGTTGGAAGGGTGGAGTATTACACAAAGAAAAATTGACTGTTGCAGTGAACGATCAGGCAGCACCGACTAAAAACTGGGAAACAACCACGGGCGAAACAAATCTCCTGGGCGAAGCCGGATACAACTGATAGATAATATATAGATTAGGCACACACTTCAGAGAGTATATTTAAAAACTACTAATTACCTAGAATATCTGGCAGTTTCATCTACTTCTGATCATGAGCGCGTATACATGCTATCAGACTACGTACTCCATGCTCAGATATCGAGCAAAGGATTTTGTAAAAAGCGTTTCTTCAACCCGTTCCGTTCTATTTGTTCCATTGCCTGGAACCACTCTTGCTTTTACAGGCTTCTTGTCCATTGCTAACCAGACTCCCCACTGTCCAGTTTTAAAGTTGACGAATTACTGATAAGACAGTCCGAGGGAAGAAACGGTGTTGTTGACAAGGGGAGCAATGAGGGGAGGGGTGGGGCAGCATCTTCGTGCCAGACTGATAAAGCATTAGGTTTTCCCATTTTGGGGTTCAGCTGGACTTCAGCTACATTAAGCAGCAGAAGGGATTTTAAATGTGAAGTAACTATAAATCTTTTGTCAGCTTTCACTGTTAATTTGTTGCGCCAAAAAAAAAGGAATCTGTTGCCCCCACCCACTATTTTTATAGCATTTTTGCCCCACTTTATTTTGTCAGGGAGAGAGTCCCTTGAGTCCCTTGACTCCCTTGAGAGTCCATTGAGTCCCTTGAGTCCCTTGAGAGTCCATTGAGTCCCTTGAGAGTCCACTGAGTCCCTTGAGTCCCTTGAGAGTCCATTGAGTCCCTTGAGTCCCTTGAGAGTCCATTGAGTCCCTTGAGAGTCCACTGAGTCCCTTGAGTCCCTTGAGAGTCCACTGAGTCCCTTGAGTCCCTTGTGAGTCCCTTGAGTCCCTTGAGAGTCCACTGAGTTCCCGTTAGTTACGATAATGACTGGAGGACGCTTATTTGCTGTGCCACACTCCAAGTGAAACGAATGGAAAACTTAAACGCGGCAAAAAGATTAAAGACGGAAAGCTGAAGGCTCAACGCGAATTAAATAAATACAGATGCAAACCTATTTACGTTGACTTTTGAACTTATATGTTCGATTCCCGGCTCAGGCAGTCTGACAAAAGGCAACGCAAATAGGTTTTCATCTGTATTTATTTAATTCTCTTTGTTAAAGTGCGACGTGGTAGTGTTCCTATGCAAGGGCGTTGGCTAGCTCTAGTGGTTGTCCAGTGAGAGTTAGGACATGCAGTGCTGGAGCAAGCGAGCCCCGAAAGTGGAAAGGGCGCCGAAAATGCTGCCCCTCTCTTCAAACGGGAAAACTGGAAAAAAAATTGAACTTTAATAAATACAATTGGTCTTGGAAAATTAATTTGTGAGTTGCAGCAGTAGTTTTTGATACAGGTACCCTCTGACTGTTAGAAAACTCACACGAACATCAATATGGCAGTAAACACTTAATTTTCGGTCCGGTATTTGGCCTTGTTTTAACAATAAAAATGTTAAAACACTAAAAAAATATGGGACCTGCCACAAATTGTGGACTTCTCACAGCCGCCATGTTAGAAAATGATCCAATATGGCAGCTGTATGAAGTCCACAATTTGTGGCAGTTCCCACCTTTTTTAGTCTTCTGTACAGCCGTACCGGCTGAGAAGACTATTGCAACGGCTTTGTCCGTCCGTCCGTTGTCTTTTTCGACTTCGCAACGATACCAGATAGAGACGACCACGGTTTACAACGTTAGATTCAGTTTGAGAAGTTAGTTAAATAACATGGGTAACTAAAACATCGTTACGTCCTTATAGCTAATAGAATTCTTCGACGTAACTAAATTAAATAATAACATTTGTTCGTCGAATTGAAATCCTAAGGATAACACTGTAGTCGTAAAAACAAAAGCATTTTACTTCGTTTAAAATTTCTCGTCGCATTGTTGCCTTAATGAATAGGCTTACCGTCGATTGGAGCAACGTAAGGAATGTTTTTAAAGTCAGCGGCTTGCGAGTCGCTTGGCCGCGGGGAACACTTTCCCATTGAAATAACAAGCAGGCAGCGTTTCCGCTTGCATGCGAGTCGGAAGCCGCTGACTTTAAAAACATCCCTGTAGCGACGTTTTCTTTGCGCCATTTTTATCAGCTCGTTAAGGGCTTCAATATGACGTGCTACTCGACCCCCGCCCTTCTCATTTAAAATCACTGAGTTGCGCCCCCTGGGGCCCCCATAAGGGGGGGGGCTACTGCGATGTCTCTTATGCCAAAAGATAGAAGTCTCAACCCAACCGACGTCCCCAAATGTGCACGTTTCAATTAACATCCGTTCAAAAGTTATTCAGCCTATCTGGGACTTTTGGAACACTCTGTATAACAGCGATAAAGTTGGGCGCTCAATGGGCTACTGGCCCCGGGCGCTCAAACGCCTTGCTCATTCATTAGTGACAGTGATCATTTGCTGTAGAAGTTAAGTGAGCTGTAATGTTGCCGCCACCGTCAGGACGACCCTTTACAAATGATCGGCGAAGCAGCACCAATCTTGGTATTGGTCAACTCAGCGGCGTGAACGGGGGAGGGGGCAGGGGGGGGGGGGGGCATTGCCCTTCTTTGCCCTTTTTGAAGAAAAATATGCTCTATTGTGCTTTACTGCACTAAAAATGCTGGTCGCAGCGAGGAGAAAGGGCTTAGAGCCCTAAAAAGGGCAAAAAGAAAGCCAGGAAGCCCTAGTAAGGGGCCAAAAATGGTAAAAAAGTTAATAGCAAGCATAAAAAAAAAAGGACCCCATATAAAAGCATCAGCGTGCCCTTTTACTGAAAGCTGCCCGTGCCCTCTCGGATGTCTGTGTACGCAGCTGGTTTCAACTGGCGAAAAAATAAAACGAAATATTTTGAGTTGTAACAAACTAGAGCCTATAAGTAATTTGCGTCTCTTTAATCTGACTTACAGTTTGTTCCACATTATGTTTTCAGAAATCTGACTGGATGACGACTCGTTTCCTTGCACTAAGAGTGCAAAAACATGCGGATATCACACTTGTAGACTCAACAAGGTTACTGTTAGAGTTTACGAATGGGATGTTTACGGATTTTTTGCTCTCGTAGTGGAAGAAAAAGAGGCATCATACAGTCAGTTTTCTAAAAACATTATGTGGAACAAAGTATAGTAACCCACACTCACATCAGAGTCCGCTTTGGGCGGCCGACCTATTAATAACCTTCGACCCAACGTTTCTAAATGCACACTATTTTTCTTTGCTGTAGGAGGTCAAGTCTCGCGTGATAGTGATTAGGCCACTTTTTTGTCACGTTGGTCCATGGTTGGCTTTGATTTTAGTTTAATTGACTTGTAGCAGACTAATCTTTTGACTATTTTGAAGTATTCGAAGTACAATTGGCTTGCAGGTGAATATTTTAGGTTATTAGAAGTGTATTGGGGTGGTAGCTGACTATTTTGGACTATCAGACGAACACTTGGCTAGAAGCTAACCGTTCTTTGACACTATTTTGTTTATTTACAAAATGGCGATTCAACACTGCATTTGGAAAAAGTAGAAGCGAGTGACCTTGCAATGTCTTTCAGGGTTCTAAAATCCCCCCAAAAAATCATGAAAATACTGTCAGTACTACAACAGAGTTGCTACTACCATTTAACGAAATGTGACTTGCCAACTTTTCCTCTTCGTGATGCAAACCTAAATTCCCAACCATCGTTTCACAAAAATAAATGTGTCTGCATCGGTAGGACTGCAGTAACCAGTGCGAATCTGAAGGAATAGCGATTCAAAACAAAACTGTGTCTGGAGAAATTAGAAAGCAATTCCTTTCAGGGTTCATTATTAAAAAAGCAACAAAGACTTTGTCAATACACATGTTTAGGACTACCTAATAACACAATTTGACTTGCCCTCTTTCACAGAAACGTAAATTCCGATGCACTGTTTCACAATGTTGTGAAACTGAAGGTTAAAAATCCACCATATTTCCATGCCAGCAAGACCAAAGCTTCCAACAAGACAGATCTCTTCACTTTCCGGAATAGCAATTCAAAGCAAAATTATGTTTGGAGAAGGTACTTTTGTTCTTGGAAAACGTATTCTGTGAGCTTACGATGTTTTCAGGTTCAAGACTAAACATGTCATAGAAACTTAATCAAGAAACATGTATGGTTACTGCCTGTTAACAAAATTCGACTCGTCCTCTTTGGCATACAAACCTTAATTCCGAATCATCGTTTCACGACTTTGACAAGTAGATTTTTAAAAAAAATTACTCAATTTCCGCATTGGTAGGATAAAGTATCCGCCCACAGAGATCTGGTTCATCTGCAGAAATTAGCGATTCAATGAAAATTATGTCTGGGGCATTCCTGGTTCAAGCCCAAACACGTCATAAGACTTGTCAGTAAACATGTTTACTGCGTACTACCTATTAACAAAATCTAATAAGGCTTCCTGTTTTGGCATACAAACTTATATTGCAAATCATCGTTTCATGACGGTGGGAAACTGACGGGGGGGGGGGGGCACCCAATATTTTAGCATTTGTAGAACTTCAGTCTTGAGCGTAGTCTATTATCAGCAAAGATAACGATTCAAAATTAAAATTGTGTCTGACGAACGTGGCAATGTTGTAAGAAGACATGGTTTCGTTGTGTTACCCGTGCACTGCGTTAACGGTGATCTTGATTAGTATGAGTTTAGTTAAAAGGTTTGTTGTGGTAAACACTCTATGTCACGTAGGATTTTGCACAACGGAGGTTGCATTTTGAAGATTTTAAACTTAAAAAGAAACAATTTCAGAAATTCAAATTAATTATCGAAAACGTCGTTAAGTTTATTAAATTAATTGCTTTGAGCCCTAAACCTAGAAGCAACAGAGCCGATTTTTAAGTCCGACATACAAAGCGACTTTATGTGACCCCGAACAAAATAAGCATCAGCAGCAACTCAGGGGACAGAGTCGGGTTTCCAGACCAAGCGGACGCCAATTCGAATCCCTCACTGAACAATGTACAATCGGGCTTTACAAAAATGTAATTGGACTGATAATATGCCTCATTTTTTTATTGCCTTAATGTGCTCTTTCTAGGGTTAATTTCAACCGATGGAAACTAAATCTTGTGTAACTAAACATGCAGGAGAACTAGAAATCTGACCAAATCTCTTTGCAAAAGAAGGATTTGTATTGTGAAAAGTGGAGTACATGGAAATTCTAACCAAGATACCTTAGATTACGCGAGGAAGAGTGTAAAAACGACCAAACAGAACTGTAGTGACAGGGTTTCTTCCAGGTTATTGATGAGTTTCTACTTCATTTAATTTGAATGCTGCTTCCATTCTACCAACGAGATAAAGTATGGATACATCTTAAATCAAAACCATTCCTTCTCAAGATAAGTAGAACCTAACATGATTGGACAGCCCAAAATTAATGTGTCTATGAAAGTAATTTCAAGGTTAGGCAAAATTCACGCGTGTGAAAGCTCAATAGAAAAGATAATAACTTTTTATGGGTTTTCTTGTGCATGCTCCACGCAACACTGAACGAGTACAGTGAATCAGGTATAGAGTTTGTACAGAATCTATCGACATTATAAGGCAAAGTCTCGTAGCAAAAACACGACAACCCCAAACGCAAAACAACGACACCGGCAATCCGACAATGAAAACGGGGGGAGGGGGGGTCAAGTCTTTGTCCAGAAGAAGAAACTGGTACGTAATTACCTTGAAAAGTTGAAATTGGCACATTGTTGCCTCGACTGACAATTTGCTCTGCATAGTCATCTCAGCGGCAAGTGTTACGCGAAGTCTTACATGACGTCATGCATGAAGGACAGTTATTTTTTACACGGTACGGATAAAGCTAAAGCGATATACTGAGAGTGAGTGGAGAATGTCAGTGTGCAAGGCAGTGCGTCTGTTAGCCCTGCTCTTTAGAAAATAAAGAGATTGGGAGGCTGGGCTGGGGGAAAGGGTGCAATGCGTCGGTTGCCGTTAAGCATGTGAATATGCATGAACTGAACCTCCTTTGGGAGGAAAGGAGGAGAGCAGAGGAGAGGTAGAGGACGGAAGCGAAAGAGGAGTATTTCAAGAAGAAAAATTGCCTGTCGCATTCAACGTTTAGGCCACATCTATCGAAAACTGGCAGACAACCACGGGTGAAACAAAACTCCAGGCAAAGTCGGCTAAAACTGCTAGTAAAATAAATAATAATACGTGTCATTCAGACAACATACACTAGCAATTTCATTTTTTTTTTGTTCTTTGTCTTACACGTTAGTGTGTATGGTTTTAGCCTTCTCTACAGCCGTACCGGCTGAGAAGACTATTGCAACGACTTTGTCCGTCCGTCCGTCCGTCTCTTTTTTCAACTTCGCAACGGTACCAGATATTGACGACCATTGTTTACAACGTTAGATTCAGTGTGAGAAGTTAGTTAAATAACATGGCAAATTAAAACATCGTTACTTCCTCATAGCTAATAGACTTCTTCGACGTAACTAAATTAAATAAAAACATTTGATCGTCGAATTAAAATCCTAAATTAAAATCCTCAATAATAATAAATGGATTTTAGCTTCGTTTAAATAGTCTCGTCGCATTGTTGCATGAATGAATAGGCTTACTTCGAACCAAATTCTCCAT
Organism: Lithobius niger; assembly: GCA_023313725.1. NCBI lineage: Eukaryota > Metazoa > Arthropoda > Chilopoda > Lithobiomorpha > Lithobiidae > Lithobius > Lithobius niger. Next base: position 35,572 of record JAHWFP010059439.1, read on the forward strand.
TAGGTCTATCTTCTACTTACGAATTTAAAACTGCATTTTTAAAATTAGGCCTAAAAATGAAAATTAGGCATGATAAAATCATGTTACCATGGCAACGTCAAGTTGTTACGAGTCGCTTTTGGCTTCATAAACAGCGTCTCTCTCGTCACTTCCCTACTACCACTGATCTATACAGTATAGGCTACGTTGCGCGTTACATTGTAACACTGTAACTGTGTACCTGAAGGCGAACCGTGTTGCAAAAATGAATAGGCTTACTATACAATCCATATCTCCGTTAGCTCCTACTTACGAAATTAAAACTGCTGGTTAAAATTAGGCCTAAACGCTGACAATTACGCTTAAAATGTAAAACAGGCCTAAAAGCTAACACATTTTTAACCGGCAATTGTGATGGCTACTGCTTTTAGACTAGTATAATAGAGATAGCTGTTGTAGTGCATGATAGAGGTGTGCACCTCTACATTGGAAGTGGAGGAATTGTACAGAAGACCGGTGCGACTAGGCAGTCGCTGTAGCTACTTGTTTCTTTAAGGAATCTTGTGCAGGTGTTATTTTAGCACCAGCTGTCATTTCTTGTGGTAACGTAAAATGGACACCGTTCCGCAAAAATGTGTCAAGCCACATAAACATATATTTTTGAGGTAACGAGTGATAATGTTCTTATTCATTAAGAAATAGGCTACAGTGTTGTAGTAGCACTACTGTTTGTTTTTATTTAGAAGAACAGCAATGCTACTACAGCACTGTATTTTTTAATGAATAGAGAACATTAACGCTCGTTATCTCAACAATATATTTATGTGGCTTGACACATTTTTGCAGAATGGTGTCCAACTGAGAAACGGGATAGCAAGAAGAGCTATTGGTGATATCGACGAAAACGCCATTTACACAAAATTCGTCACGTGATCAGACGAAGCCATCATTCGTTGACGGTCATTATTTGGTTAACACGTGCGTGGGGTCCAGCTTTCAATAATTGCGGGAGTAAGTTTATTTTTTCCTATATTTAAGATCGCGGTGCTAAAATTTATATGGGGATAGATGAAACCTGGCCACCCTAGGTTTTTTTTTTCATATTTATTCAGAAAATGGGTGTCGACTACTCCAAAAATTCTATAGGAAGCATCGGTGAGGTAATAATCATGCTTTCGAATTTCAGTTTTAAAGTCCGAATTCGAACTTAATTTTTGACATTTTGAAGAAAAAAAAAACCATTTCGAAACTCTTTGTTTGGCAATGTTTTCATGAAGCCCCACTAGTTAAAGTACATGATTCCCCAGCTGCCTAGTGACCATCGTATTTCTAGGACTTATTGTGTAGTGCAGAATTGCTACAGGAGAGAAAACGAATTTTTTTCTAATTTTTCACGTCAGCCATTTCGTGGTTGTGTAAACTTGGGGGAAGACTTACCAAGATAAACCAAGCGACCGATGCCCTTCTGGATAAACTAGCTCTTTTGCATCTTCAAGCGACTTCGGCTGCACTCCCCCCAAGCTGCCGATCCCAAAACTACGACCTGATACACACCACGAACTCCAGGAGGGGATCCTGGAAACCTCGAACAACTTGAGCCAGCACTTCTGGTTGAGTCGCCTAAAAGGCCCCTCGTGATGCTAGAGATGTGCTAAACGTTCTGCAAACTAGATTATTTTAGGCTAAGTCTGGATGAAGAAGTGCCAACCTTCTTGGGCATTCCCTACGGACTTTTACGTGCCGCAATCGACATGAGCATGTCAACTAGTTTGGCACCGTCATCAGAATTCGTACTGAAATATGTGTAGTGGTTGCCAGTTTAACGTGCGTTTGCACAAAGTCAGACAGCATTTTGAGAAGCTATAGTTTTACTTTGTGAATATGTTTCTCGGTAGGCCTTGATTTATGCTACAATTAGTTTTGCTTTACTGCCACGCATCTGGTGGTGCTCCATCTGCACAATATTTGTAGTGCTTTGCGCTAAACGTTCTTTCCTCCTTAACCGTTTTTTGCGCTTGCCGAACTGGATGAATGGTCAGTCGCGGGATTCGAACCGGCATTCACTTGGTTTGAAGACGAGGACGCTAACCACCGGGCTGTTGCTGCTCGCTTTGCTCGGGGTCCCCGGGGACCCCTCACAAAGCTCTCGTTGCACGTTGGGCCTTAGTTTTTTGCTGTTCCGTACACGTCTACGTATGCGGCTATTGGGCAGTAAAAGGTTAAAGAGTGTTTGCTGGTAATCCTTAAACTAATTCAATATTGTTGTGTTTCGAGTAAATGGATGACAAAAATTACATTTCAATTAGTAAAATATAACTATTTCGAAAACTTATAAGACTAACTAATATGCAAATTTCTGATTTTCTAAACGAAGCATGATCGAACTAAAAGAAGACTGTGTGAAGAAGAAGAGTAGAAATAGGGTGAGAGAGTATGTGACTTTCTTCACTGGGAAGCATCGCAAAATTTTTTTCCCTAGCTTACCTGGAATTCTTACAAGTGCGATGGTATTTAAGGAAAAGTAGACGTAAGAGTTTTAGATTAATTGACCATTACGGATGCAATCACCCGCCAAGCTGAGGAGTCAAAAGGGATCTGACCACGTCATGCTTCATCTTCGGTGCACTGTTGCTGTTTCTAGTTCTTACTGTTGGTACTCTAAGAATACTAATGCTGCGTAAACCTACGTGTACCTTTAACGGAATTGAGCAATAGCCTTATGCAACCTGCCGTAAGTTTTGTTTGCCAGAGCTACACCTGAGAAACCGCTGTCCATTTGTGGCAACGTGAATTCAAAAAACCGTCGAGGAAAAAGTTAGTTTAGTACTAAACTGGTCGTTTAGTACTAAAATACTCGAATAGGGCGCACACAGTAGTAGCCAGGGGAACTATTTTTACACCCGGTGAAAGTTGGACATGATACATCCAAATGCAAGCCTATTTTCCAGCCCACTTAACTTTCTGGGTCATAACCCATGAGGATTCCCCAGAATCTGTGGTTTGGTCTTATAATAACATGCGAAATGTTCTTACCTCTTATCTACCACGACACTGTACAAATCACTGCAACCTAGCCTGGCATGCATGCTTGGCATGTCCTAGCTATATGTATGTCACAAGTAGGCAGCTTCATTATCTTCACATATCAACGCATCCAGTGCTTTTTCCACCTTGCGATGCTCAAATAAATTCAGGTCTAGCACAAATAACTATCGGTTATTTGGTACTATAAGGGTGCTAACGGAACATGTGATAACGGAGGTTATAGGGTGATATCTTAGGGATGAAGGGAGGGGGGGGGGGGCATTGTTAAAAGTGACTGGCAGATGAATAGTACAAGAAAGAAGGATTTGGCCAGTTGAGTTTCACTGGACTATTTATCGTTCACCTCCTGAATTCCGTACTAACAGCACGGATTTTTTTTTTAGCACGCATGATTCGAACTGACGTTCTCTTGGTGTGGAGATGACGATGCTGACCACTGTGTTGAGCTCCCTCATCTTGATCTAGGTTCCCGGAGACCCATACAAAGCTTGGGGTGGGTTCAGGGATTTACTTTTATCCTATTTTCAATATTGAGTATGAAGTACTTGGGCACTTACGAGCAAAGTTGTCGGTGTCCATAAATTATATGGTGTGAACTTTATCAGTCCATAAGGTCTCACTCGTGGACACCATGTAACGAAGCTAGTAGTCGCTAGTGCAGCAGTTCCCATGTTTCGAAGTTTATTGTGATGAGCAAAGAAAAACAATAGACCGAACATTGGGAACTGCTAAGCATGACAAGTAAACAGCAATAGAGAAGAATATAAATTTCTTATCGCTTGGTTAATTACCGGACTCCTTTTCACACTCGAATCACATCCGTCCTAATTGCTACTTGCGTGTCGGCCCTAGCAGCTCACAGTATTAACTCAGTTGTGTTTCTTCGTATGTTACAATTGTTTACTGCTTGTTCAGATTCTTCGGTGTGATGCTGCTGTAGCGGGAAGCGTGGTCAGGTGGGGTAGGCATTAACATTCTAGTTTTAAAGCAAAGCTTAACACTGTTGGTAGTAATTCCGTGCCTAATAGTTTTGTGGAGGAACTCTACTATTTTGGTTGCAGTGCATGTAACACTGGTTTTGGAGGCTTTTTATTTCACTATATTGGTTGGATTTCCAACTTGCTGTTCACGTATCGCAGATGAGATTTAGCTGTCTGGATAATTTGTTGCATGTCCTGGCTTTGCAGGTCGGTAGGAAAGTGTTTGGTGGAAGACAATCTCAGTTCCATTGGTTGTGGGGGTGAGTATTAGCCACTTCCCTGGCAAGAGCATCTGCGTGCTCATTGTCATACCTGCCACTATGCCCTCTGACCCAAACAAGGGACACTGTAGAGCATTGAAGAGCGAGCCACAATTTCCATCCCACTTCAAAGATCATGGGGTTGCTAACGTTCATGTCGCGAAAGGAGCAGCGAAGTGCGGACAGGCCGAAATTGTAGTCAGTGTGGATAACAAAAGAAGTGTGGATATCCCGTCAAAACAGCGCGGAAATAACAGCG
>JAHWFP010059440.1:1401-13405 GCA_023313725.1 Lithobius niger
CCCTAAGCGTAATTCCGCCACCACCACCAACAGAAAAAATGTGGGCCGTGTATTAGGTATTTACACCTTAATTTTGCAGTTTACAACCTTGATTTGTTTTTGGAGTAGTATTTGTAGCGCTAATGATCCATTTTTTTGTATTTCATTAAGAGAATTCGTGCTCATTTTTGGTAAGTCATTTTTGTGCCTTCCCCTGCCCCGTCCCCTGTACCGCTTTAGCTTGCAAATTTCTTTAATTCTGTTGGCCTGCCCGCCTAGAGAGACTCTGACGATATGTCTACGACGGCGGAAACTTTCGGTTTTAATCGAATCAAAAAAAAAATTAATTAAAAAAATCAGCAAGACGCGATGGCGCCAACAATGCTCTGCGCCCTCCCGCCGCTGCAGGGGCTGCGGGGACTCACGCCACGCCACTGGTCTTGGGCATCTAAATTGTAAATTAACAACAGTCTTGTGCACCTAAATTGTAAATCAGCAGTAGTCTCGTGCACATAAAATGGTGAATTAGTAGCACTATTGTGCACCTAAATTGTAAGTTAGCAGTAGTATTGTACACCTAAATTGTAAATTAGTAGTAGTCTCGTGCACCTAAATTGTAAATAGCAGCAGTCTTGTGCACCTAAATTGTAAATAAGCAGTAGTCTCGTGCACCTAAATTGCAAATTAGCAGTAGTCTCGTGCACCTAAATTGTAAATTAGCAGCAGTCTCGTGCACCTAAATTGTAAATTAGCAGTAGTCTTGTGTACCTAAATTGTAAATTAACAGTTGTATCGTGCACCTAAATTGTTCGATCGCAGTGGCTGCTTCAGTGGCCATCCGGCCAGCACGGCGTGATACATCGCATGAAAATGGAGTGTGTGAGCAGCGTTTATGTATCTGTTGTGGCTTTTTTGCTGTGATACATCTTTATTATTGCCTTTTCTTCGTGCCATACAGGAAGCCATTACACGTGTATTAGGTCATTCAATAGCCTTAATGGCTCTGGTTACGCTTAGTGAACTCAACAACGTCAGTCTACCGTCTTACTTAAGGCTAACCAACGCTGATTTTCTTTCGCTTTGCTTAGTCAATCAGCACATCCTTCTTCAGTGGCTCCACCCTCCTACTTTTCCATTTTTTACGTGTTCCATTTCCCTATATTCCCAACCCCAGCTATATAAGAAGCCCACGTGAGGGAAGGCGTGTATTAGGTCATTCAGTAAGCCTTTATTAAAGACTCCCGCTATACTTAATGTACCCAAATGACACAAGTCTTACTCTTATGCTAACAAACACTGATTTTCGTTCGTTTCGCTCGTTCCTTCCTTGGTTCCCCCTTCTCCCACTCCTCCTCCTTACTTTTTCATTTTTGTTTTCTCACTCAGCGCATCCTCCTTCAGTCGCTACTCCACCTTGTTTTTTCCCCCTTTTTTGCTTTAGCCCCTTACCCTGTATCTCCCCCCTACCCTGGTCACCTTCCGTACTTTTTCACATTTTTACTGAATCTCACTGTGCGTATCTTTTGTGCCCTTTAAAGTCGTACAGCAGGCACTGTAAAGTCGAACGTAGGACTGCGTATTTATGCAGCAGCTTTCGTTGAATATTGAACCTCGAATATTTAGAATATGAAAAAAACTATGTCATCAAAAAAATAATTGAACATTTAGACACATTCCAAAAATATGGGTCTGGCTGGATAGTGCATCAAATCAACGAATGTGATGTACGTGTAGGACGACACATTCCACTGAGCGGAGGGTGTGGTACCGTAGATTTGGAAGGTACCCAAGTGACAAAAATGCCATTATTAACGTTCAGTGTTGTGTACAGTGTTATTAACGTTCAGTGTTATGTATATTTGGTTCTCGCCACCCTATATCCAGCCAACGTTAATAAGAAGTTCAATTATCGAAAGTATCTCCACATATTGGACATAATACGACTTAGAGCGCGTTTACGCAGTGACTCGCCTTAGCATTCTCGCAGCGAGAACTCAATCGCGATGGCAAAGGTGACATTGCCATAGTAACAACGCTAAATGGATTAACTAAATCCGACATCGTTTGAGTATACACTTGCAGTCTTATAATCTGTGCCAATAATATAAAGAATTCCTCATGACGAAACAATTTTCCCAAACGTTTCTGAACTCACGTTATTTGCTGTTTTCGTTGCGAGGCGGCAGACATAAAACCGCCGCCATGTTGGAATTTGAGATGATTTCTAGCTTCTAGCTGCGAGAATGCAAAAGCGAGTGGTTGCGTAAACGTGCCCTTACTTTGCCGATTCCCATCAGCGAAATTGGGAGATTTGAGACTATAAATAATATTGCGATGAATCTGTACAGATACGAAAGTCAAAGCTATTCCCCGATTTATTAAAGTAAAGGACAAAATTATACGGAAGTCAACTTGTTGTTAGTGGATATTACCATTACTGTTATACAGGGTGGTCCACAAAAAACTGACGACCCAACATTTTCTAGGTCCAACTTTTCTTGTTCTTCAGTTTCATTAGATTTGATTTCCGTCCTCTCCTGGTGCTGAGGGGTGCTAACTATGAAAGTTGGACTTAGAAAATGTTGGGTCGTCAGTTTATAAAATAAAACCTTTCAAAAGACTGGATCATACCGATTGTCATAAATATGTATGTCATTGCTGTTTACTGAGGTTTAGAACTAAGGTAGCTTTGAAGGATCATATCACATTGTGTATGACGTGTAAACCTCAACATATAAATATGCCCACAAGTTATGATCGTCAACTAGCTTGTCTGTACGTTATGTATGCAGATTTTGAAAGCGTACTGTCGAAATTAAGTACTTGTAAACCCAATCCTAATACTTCATGTACCCATAACACTAACTTCTTGAATACACCTTGTGGGTTATACTAAAAGCATTTTTGCAGAGTTGACCGGGGGGGGGCCCCCCAAGGATTGTGTGGAAGATTTCTTGTCACATTTAGAATAAATAATGACAAACTAAAGTTAGACTATTCATTTAATACCTACTGCAGAAAATTAGCATGTATTTTAATTCTATCTCGACTCACTGTTATATCTCAGAAACCATTCAAAATTAATGATGTAAAATTACTAGATCATGGTCATTTTACCAGAAAGTCTACGGGTGCTGCCCACCAAGGGTGCAATTTACAATACAAGTGTAAGAACTTATTTCCAATTCTTATGCACAATCTGAAAAAAATATGACAGTTATTTAGTGGTAAAAAGGTTAGCAAACTTTAGCGGTAAAAGGGTTTCAATTTCAATCGTTCCTCAAAATGTTGAAAGATTCACAACTATTCAGACAGTAGATTTTCATTTTTTAGACAGCTTTCAATTTTAACCTGTCTCGCTCGGTACCTAGACCGTACTTTACCAGATTTCCTTATTATGAAAACAATCTTCCCCATACCCATACACTACTTACTCGAAAGGGTATTTACCCATATTCGTTCATTGGCCATGATAAAAGCATTTTTGCAGAGAGTGTACAGAGAGGAGGATTTGTGTGGAAGATTTCTTCTCACATTTAGAACCAATTCATGATAATAATGAAAAACCAAAGTCTGACTGTATTTCTTTAATACCTACTGCAGAAAATGAACGTGTCTTTTTAATCTCGACCCAGTGTTATATCTAAGAAACCATTAAAAATTAATTATGTGAAAGTACTAGATCGTGGTCATTTTACCACAAATTCTAGGGGAGCTACTCACCAAGGGTGTAATTTACAGTAGATTATAGTAAGTATAAGGACACATTTCCAATTTTTTTGCGCAATCTGAAAAAAATATCACAGTCATTTAGTGGTACAAGGGCTTCAAATGTTTCTCAAAATGTTGATTCCACAATTCATTCTCTAAGTTTGATGATATTGAACTGCCGTGCAGGAAAGCCTTCTATTCCGATCTAAGACATTCACGTATTACGGATGATGAATGCAGGTATGCCCAAACTGTATGTAGGGAAACTAACTGTAAAGTGCAGGAGGTTATCACAACATGTACGTTTTAGCTGACTGTACTTTTAGCTGCTATTTTTAAGTAATTCAGATCACTTAGGCCCGTATTCCGAATGCTGACTCAGTACTTGACTAGAACTCGAGAACGTTGCTTAAAAGTACGCAATGGAATTCTGTAACCTTGCTTAACTCGAGCACTGGCTCCAAGCTTGAGTAACTTAAACCCGTACTTGAGAATGGTATTCTGAACGAAAACTCAGACTTCAACCGGTGCTGAAAGTCAAGTTTCAAGCACGGAATCTCGAGAAAGGTACGAGGTATGCTGAAGTCTTCCCTTAAGCAAGAAGCGGCTTCGCTGCTAGACCGTTGTGCATTTTGGCAGCCCTACACATGGCGGGGCAATTGCGGCGATGATTACCAGGCTTTCCGTACGGTGGGCGTATCGCCACGTGGAGACCAATTGCTACGTCTTCTTTTGGTTGGAGTGCATAGAGCAAAGTAGTATACAATGCGTTAAGATATGTACTGATGGCAAACTCATAATGAATAAATTTGCATATGCCACTTGTTTTTACAACCAGTTTACTTTTTTTTAAATTTTATTTCCGTAGTAAACAATAGTGTACATAAACACTACAAGCCACTTCTACAAAATCAGTCTTAGCAATATGAGTAGATGGCAATACATGCATGAAAAGGAAATCTGTATTAACATAACATCTCAAGAATTAAAAAGGAAATACAAAATATATAAATGATAGCTTTTCAAGTTGTCATCACCAACACCTAACTTTCGTGTTTAGTTCCGTAGGTCTTTTTTCAATGGTCCACATGTCTTTAGAGTTTTAAAGACTTCTAATAAATTGCTTAACATTCTAAAGTTTGCGTCCATACTTGTTGTGTACCAGTACTAGCTTAATTTGTAAGCTGTATTTGTGCTATATTGCTTGCTGCTAATTCTTTTTCGTGTTTTTTCTTCATTAAGGACAAGAAACGCTCTCACTATTTTCGTGCATCCCACGCGATAGGTTTAGCAAAATATACGTAGATTTCAGCTAATGTGCCAAACCGCCTCATACGATGAAAAAAAATGCAAAAAAATGCGTTTGCAATATATGCATTTGGTACGTTTGAACAAATGTTGCAGAACAGAGTCATACAGGAAAGCCAACATGGAGGCACCAATCAGATAATTTTGTAATTGTTCAATTCTGAAGTTATAATTATATGTCTCTTACGTATAACGAACTTATTTTAGCTAAAAGAAATACCTGTGGGTGTGTTTAAGTACGGGTATTTTTACCATCGAGTTTTGCATGTAGGTTTTATAAAAAAACAGGAAAGTTTTGAATAAAGACACTGTAGGTAAAATTGACGAGCCTACATCAATGCAGATCAAATTATTTTCTAGCCTAAGACGCAATATTTCAACTTTCAGTTCGGTGTAAAGGCATTTATATTTAATTACACGAATTATATAAGGATGTTTACGTAAAATCAGGAGGTAGCAAGCGAATTTTGGCGCTTGCATAGTGTCGTATTTCGTCAGCAGAGGGCGGTAATACTTTCACTTTCGGTATCGCTGTTCTATTCTTGCGCTTTCGGTATTATTTTCATAAAACCAATATCGTTAGCACCATCGCCTCCACAATGGTTTATTGTTCTTGATTCCCAACTTTTATGCGTGTTTACATGGAGTTAGCACCGAATTTTGTCGAGGATATGCGTGTTATGTGTTTTTCTGCGGAAACTTATAGGAAGTTTCTGAGAAACTTAGGAATTGTATTCTGTAACTCGTGCGCGGCTAAGCATGACTTGAAAAATCTTGCTCAAGTCAAGTAAGAGTTGTCGTTGAGAATATGGAATCCATACTTGACTTCAATCCGTGCTCAGTGGAGTCGTACTTGGACCAAGTACTGAGTCAGCGTTCGGAATACGGGCGGTAGTCAACAAGAATATAGATTAGACCCTTGCCATTTTTACACACTTTCCAGCTTGTCGGAAGCTACGTTAAGAATGACCGGTGTATGCTTGGAATTATTACAAAGTGTAGACATTTATAATTACTTTATCTCGGCCTTACGAGGCGGAGTTTATGTTATCTCCAAGCGTTACGCCTTTTTGGCCCGATTTCAATCCAAATGACAATAAACAATATCTCATGTATATTGTGACAAGAATAATTTGTACTGGTTTTGTCTATTTATGAGTGTCGATGAACTTGAAGGGTTCGACTTTACTTCCTTATCTTATCTCCTTGTGTTTTACAAGTTGATATTGAGTACGCCAACTATTTACACGATGCTTGTAGCTACCTACTATCCCACTATCCTACTGAAGAAATGCTTTCTCCCTGCAGTAAAGAACAGACGGCCAAGCAAGATCCTTATGTGCCTGGTAAGAAATTAGTCGCACATCTGATGCAAAAAGTAAAGTACATTTGCTACTGCAAGAATTTGACGTTTTACATGAAGAAAGGACGTATGATTACTAAAGCATATTCGGGAATCAAATTTATTGAGAAAGCTCGGTTAGCCCCGCACCAACTTTAATACGCAGAAACATAAAGAAGCAAACATTGAATTGACTACATTCCTTTCACATATGTATAACCTTCACTGCTATGAAGAGAGCGTCAAAAAATGAAACGATTTCAGCTACCAACAAAACATTAATTTTATTTTAGACATATTCTGCTATACTTTAAACTTTTAAACATTTTAAGACTGACAAAGTATTAACAAAATATTAAAAATATATACAGCAGTTTGTTGACTTCCATTACGATTCAGTGTCTGATTTAAAAAAAAAAATTACAGTATAGTCTATGTATAGCGAAGTCTACAAAAGTAATCGTGTGTTGGGAGAGCCATGACACCAGCCATGACGATTCCCATCCATTCGCCTGTATTGACAAACATCATGGAAAATTCACCACCGTCATCATCATTTTCCACCTGAAAATAAAGAAGTGAAGTTTAAGGACTGTAGGTAGTACCAGGGGTAACATAAATATAAGAGGACGTGTATATAATGCGCTCCTGGTAGTACGGAAAAAGTGGCAATTATTTTTTGTTATCCACGCTGGAAAGGAAAAAGGTGGAGGGTAAAGGGGACGAAGATAAATCGAAGATATAAGCTATCAGCAAAACTCATACACTACAAATAATGCAATACACTAAGCCACCTTTACGTACTTATGGATGAGTGACGTGACCCGGATACGAACTGACCTACTAGTCCATCGCCACATGACTACCATACTGCCTTTATTGATACAGCCGGCCGCTTGTCTACTGGCAGTAGTATGGAGGGCAAAAGAGGTAGGGAAAATGCAAACAAAACTGAAGCCGTTGAATTACCCCCTCTGACAACCATTAAATTGAAATAAAATCGGAAGAACCCTATTTCCGTTGCCTCTTGGTTTGAATGTACAAAAAAGGCAAAAAGCGGAAAAGGCGGAATTCTGACGTTTCGGGGCCTTCTGCAGCCCGTTATCAAGTAACAAAGATTAAAGGGAAAAGGCTTAGGTCATATAGTACACTTGGGTAGAGAACACAACAAAATGAAAAAAAACAAGCACTATTCCTTAGGCTTACTTTTTATATTTAAGTTTTCATCACGAATAGAATAAGAATGGAAACTGACTAAAACCTTTGGCTCCCGTCTTGTAGACACAGGTTGGAAGTGATGGGAGGCTGAGCTTTCCAGCAATTTATATGGGTGGGGACCTGGCAGGAAAAAGTTGGAAATGTTTAATTTATGAAAAATTGGATATATTCTAATACCTGCGCCTAGAAAATGTTGCAAGTTTTGTGTGAACCGGGTGATAAATTCCTGGAACAGCCTCCCGGATCAGGTTGTGTGTGCTCAAAACCTTGAATTTTTTAAGCGTTCCCTGGGGAACTGTAACATTTCAAAATTTATGCAAATATTTTAATGTTTGTTTTTTTACTCGACTCCTGCAGTTTACCCCTCCCTCTCCCTATATAAGGGTACTTTCGGCACCGTTCCGCAAAATTAACACTCATCACTTTTAATGTTGGTTGGTTATTAGCGGCCCAGGAGGTCCTTTCCACACCAGAGATGAAACTGACCCATGGGTCGGTGGGTCAGAGGATCAAATGGGTCACATTTTTATCGTGGGTCAAGACCGTTCATCCACCGACCCACGTTAATAGTTAAGTACGTTATTTGACACTTCAGTAATTTTACTAGTGCTCTTTAAAAATGTATCTTACTCTTTCAAAATTAGTTTTCTCCAGAAGGCTAAAAACCCTTAGTAAATGCGTCTTTCAAATATGGAACTGTTTGAAATAATTGCATGCATTCGCACACTATATTTTTTTTCATAACGTGGGATGGGTCACGGTGGGTCACAATTTGTTCTCTATCAGATGGATCAAGTGGGTCGTGGGTTAGGGCTCGAGTAGGACAAGTGGGTCATGGGTCGGAAAAAGTGGCCCACTTCCATCTCTGTATCCACACCAGTTGCAAATATGTAACAAACTAACTTATTCTTACTTATTCGTAAAACAATTTCCGTTTCTTTAACCTTGTACCCTTTGTCCGGGGTTGGACGTCTGCAGTTCAGGCACTCCCCGGCATCAGTTTGCTGTACACTGACGTTAATTCGTATGAAAAATTAGCAGCGATTGTCAGTATCAAATTAGCATAATGGTCTACTGCATTGGAGGTCCAATCCAAAGACCGAGGTTCAATTCCCGGACTCACAATGGCAAGTGAACATTTTTTTTCGTCGTAACTGCTGCTCAGTGCTGGATCCATTGTATTTCTTTGTTATATACTAACATTTGCAACAAATTTTCGTTACCAAATGTGGTTAGGTACAGGCGGGCGTTGGCCAAGTATTAAACGAAAAACCGATGGTACGGCACAAATACTTTGGTTGATGTTCATTATAAAACAACTTACAGTCAAATCGCAGAACCAAAATTGTTCAAGACGTCGGCAAAACCTTGCAAAAACTTGCGAATTTTCGGCAACCTTTCTAGGGGACTTCTTCAGGCTACAGCCAAAGAGACTTCACTCTTCCAAACTTCTACTCTCCAATGGAGAAAAAAACCTGAAGAATTCACTAGAAATGTTGCCGAAAATTCGCAAGTTTTTGCAAGGTTTATTTTATTATGGGGAAGTATGTAAAGGGTTTCGAGGTTTAATCTGGACCAGTAAGTTGTTTCTTGACACAAAATTTTGGTGTTGTCAAGATCCGGAGTGTGCAATGCCTCTATCTGATGCAAAGAGAGTTGAATTTGTTATTATTCAAATTAGATTTGGTTGCTGCGATCCTTGTATTTAAAAACTGCCTAGTGGTTCCTACGCAAATGGCTTTGCATATCCCACAGGGGATATAGGGTACTTCTGAGCGGTTTTTGGATTCTGATATCAACCGATCAGAATCCAAAAAAAAAACCGCTCAGTATTATAGAAAACTAATTACATTCTATTAATTCATTAATTGTATAAAATCTGCAAGACTTAACAGACAAGAAGCTTGAGTGTAATACATTGATACACTACTGCCACATTACAAAGTCAAGTCTTATCTCATTTTGAATATATCCCTACACTCTTGATATCCCACCTCTGTGAGGTTCTAGCGTGGAGTGGATTCTGAACAATGTTTCTTGCACCGCTTTATTGTCCAGAACCAACCAGTGGGATATCAAGTCGGATTAGGACAGACAAGTGTGTCGCCTGCCAAGATTCAATGACAACATTAACATCCGTCCTATCCAGGTGTATGAGCATAGCAACCACTAAACACTTGTTTTGTTTTAAGGCTAAGGCAGTTCGGCTGTTTTCAGGCATCTGAGGAAAAATGAAATTGCAACAGAAAACGCTGAAACTTTGTTTGGAAGAGGGTGGTCACCTGACCACATAAAAGTTACGATTAGTGATACAGCTTAACGTTTTCTTGTTGAGAAAAAGGCGTGAGTAACGTTGATATTTACCTAATTACAGTGACTAGCTAATTTCATGAAATAAAGTTTTGCATGCAGCACATGAAGGCTGAACTCGCCTTTTGCTAGTTTGGGGGTGAGGGGAAGCGTAAATTCAGTTACCAATCCATCTCAATAATATGCTAAGGGTAGAGATGCAGTACATTGTTTGTTTGTTTTTGTTTTTTGATTTCAGGGAGCACGACCCCAAACTGGGTGAATCTGCACCACGATGGTGAGAGGGAAAATTTAGCTGGAGAATACAGCATATTGGTTTGGTTTATTCAGGGGCCTAGACCCGAAGCCACAAACCCACAGCAATAATGCAAAAACTAATATCACCACAGCAATACCACGCAGCTTGAAACCAGCGCAGCAATTTAATATCGCGTCACCATTGCGTCACATTTCTTCAATAATACAACAATGCACATCAAACGTGATTAAGCAGCATGACAACAACAGCGGCACGAATGAACAATTGTTGCCTTTCCCACTCCTAAATAATGCGAGTTCGATGGATTTCTCGACAAATACACACACACCTACTAATGGAAACCTACTAAAGCCACCCCCCCCCCAAAAAAAAAAGAGACCGTAAAATTGGATTTCTTTTCACCTGGTAATTGCTATGGAAAAAATTTGAATTTATCAATTTGGAACAAAAAGATGCGTTATCTACCCGAATAAAACCTGTTAAGGATTTCCACGAATCGTTTAGGCCGTCTGAAGTCGTGAAATCAAACGCCAAGTTCTTTCGCCAAGTTATTCCATTAACTAAGAATTCCCACTAGCGAAAGAGCTTGGTGTTTGATATCATGACTTCGAATGGCCGAAAAGCTTGGAGGGAGTTCTTAACAAGATTTGTTTTGGGGAGATATCTGACTAGTGGGTTATCCCATTTATCCCAATTGCATGAATCTTGTGCGTTCTATTAATAACACACTCATGGCTGCATCACTGGCGTATTATTGCTAGAACCAAGAATTTATAGGGTTTGCTAGAACCAACCCAGCTCTAGATCAATACTGCGGTGGGATAACTTATTAGAGAACAAATACGAACTCGACCGATGTTTAAATTAAGTTTAACTGAACCAAAGTCAAAACAGCAAAGGAAACGAATAATTCCTTGTAAGGTTTCAGATACTACAGTTCTGCTGAAAGTCCATGTGAGACCTTACTGCTGTCCTCAAACATTGCAACCACCCAAAGACAAACACTGCAAACGTCAGAAAAGGGTTATCAAGTTATTTAATGTATATTACGTCAGGGTTCAAATATTTTGACGCATAAACGTATAAATAATGATATAAAACTGTTTTTTTTTTCTTAGTGCTGAGACTACTGAGTAAGATATATTTTACATTGGTTAAACTTAAAACAATGTAGTTTGGATACACACATAACCATAAAAACCTCATAATACAATCCCAATTTTTTTCTTTTGATTAATTTTTCAGTTTTCTCCAGGGTTCAAATGTAACCTCCCGGGTTCAAATGTAAAAACTGCAAAGAACATCTGAAACATTTTGTCTGGTGGTTGAAATGGTTGAGGACAGCAGTAATGTTTCACGTAGCACTAATACTTCAGCAATATTGTGGTTATCTGATACCTTACAAGAAAGCTTATTCGAGTTCTTTTTGCCGCTCCCTGTAAAATAAAAAGTAGCATGGGAAGTGGGCTTGCCTGAGGTCGTCATGGCACATTGTGGTAGTTTATCCTAAAGATCCTTTAAATATTACGTGTGAGATGTTATTGTAGAGACTCAGGCGTCTGGCCGAAATACCCTCGGTTATTTGATAAATGGACATTAGAGATAAGATAAATGTACTTTTCCCCCTTACCTCTTTGGCCAATACATAAAGAATATTGACGTAAGCAGCTCCTCCTAAAACACCTTCCCACGCAACCAAGGCAAAAATGATCCAAATGCTTGGCATAAACGGAAAGGCAACTTGGAAAAGGAAGATAATTGCATTGATAAACTGAAAATTAAAACATGGAAGCAATAATTAAAGGACAACGATGGAAAACAATGCCAAACTTTATAAGATTGGTGTATTAGTTGAAGGAATGGGCTTCAACCATTAA
>JAHWFP010059443.1:1288-15756 GCA_023313725.1 Lithobius niger
GAATGGAAAAAAGGATGGATGGAAGGAAGGGTGGGAGGAAGGAAGGATGGATGGAATGATGGGTGGAACCGATTTCCACGTGAACTAAAACTTGTCAATGTGTGTCTCGCTTTGCTCTCGCTATCTTTCATCTCTCACCTTCGTAGGAGATTTCATCTGACGTTCTGCAGATGTTTCTCGAAGTGAAGGATCATGAGAAAGTGAAGTGATAAGACGCCCACGGAAAAACCTGTACTGAGCAGGACGTAAAGAACAATATTCTTAAAGTAAGTAAAACTAGAAAACCCATATAAAGTGTATACTAGCACAAATTATAAGTGATTTGTGGTTCTTGGTAGTTACATTGATTCAGTCGCGGTTTTGAGGAAATGTTTGTGCTGATTGAGCAAGCGAAGCGAACGAAAATCAGCATTTGTCATCAGAACAGCGCTTTTCTGATAAATTGCTTGATTTTATTGCTTGCCTTCTTGGACGTAAAAAAAATATTGACCTTCTCTCGAGATAACCGATATCGCATTCTACACTCTTATAATTTGCTTGATCGTTTTTTATGTGGAAGGTCTGTCTGTATCATAAGTGTTGCAGCAAGAAATCTCCTCGTAGTGAGACGACGCGGAATGAGCGAGCGACTCCGCTAGTACTCCAGTAAAACAGCCCTCTAGCTCTTATGGATAATACGGCTAAAAATGTTTTCGCACTCAGCCTATAACCAAACTAAAATTAACTCATGCTAAATAATTTGAAATTATACCCCTCGCGCTACACGCTCGGGATATAATTGCAAAATAATTAGCATTCGTTAGTTTTAATGTCAGGTTACAGGCTTCGTGCGAAAACAGTAAGCCGTATTATCCACAAAAGCTCTAGGAATATTACTACTGAAAAGAACACGGGGAAAACACGACATCAGAGCTTTCTGCTTCAGTAATTATACAGATAGAAGCTTTACTCGTTTCTGAATGGTCGCTGACAAACAAACCACAGATCTATAGAGTATATCTCACTTAGAGGATGCTTATTTCGCGTTCATTCTTATTGGGCCCATATTAGGGAAATGACTTCACCTACGTTAATTAACAGATATTTACGGAAACTCGAAGCTGCTTCTCGGCAGTGTTCGGAGTAGTTATGCCCATGTTAGGCCATTGAAGTCACTTACGTGAATCGTCGGACTTTACCAAGACAAGAAGATGTTTTTCTGTCTGGGTACGCCTAACCTAGGACGATATATAGAAAACTGCGTTTAACGTGGTGTATCAGCGGCACTAAAATGTCGTTTAGGCCTAACACGAAACACCAGTGCCGAAGAAAACGAAATTACAGGTAGGTTGATGAAATGTGATGGGGCTAGTATCGCTACGTCAAATAGGGGTTAACATCATAAACATCATAAAACTAAACATCGTAAAACGAAATTGAAACTGTTAAGACGAAATTACTTCAGAGAATTTCCCCGACAGAAATTTGCTCTCTTGATCGTGTACTAAATTTGTCCAATCATAACCGACTTACAGTGGCAACACTTCAGTAGCTTTTGAAAGCTACTGCGGCGTTATCAGTAGTAATAGCCCTGGAGATTTGTGGTTAATACGGCTACTGTTTTCACACGAAGCATGTAACCTGACTTTAAAACTAACGAATGCTAATTATTTTGCAATTACATTCCGAGCTATATACCGAGCGCGTAGCGCGAGTGGTATAATTTCAAATTAATTAGCATGAGTTAGTTTTAGTCTGGTTACAGGCTGAGTGCAAAAACATTTTTATCCGTTTTATCCACAAAAACTAGAGGGCTGTTTTACTGGAGTATATACCAATTCAAAATAAATAATAACAAAAGGATTAAGCGCATTATTTGTGTTTATTCATATTTATAACGTAATCCTACGTTTTATTAGCGTACCAATCTATCAGTTCATAAAATTATTTGTCTCCAATGAAAAGCTATAGGCGATGCTGCTGTCGGCGACTTTTTCCTGTTAAACGCGACACATCAACAAGGCCGACTGAGATAGTAGCTGTGCTCCACTCCAGGCCCGTCAGCTTTGTTTTAGTTAGCGAAAGACACGCCAGGAGCCGTCCAGTACCGTACGGCGTGAGAACCGAAGGGAATTGGTATCTGAACGAATGTATGCGGGAGAAGCCCGTTGTAGGCGCTGCATCTCGCTATGCTTCGGTTTGATAATCCTCTCTGTTTAAAGCGTAACGGGAAGCGAAGTAAAATACGAAATTCAATAACGCATAGGTAGTATACATTAGTGATTGGTGTGTGGAAAGGATATTAAAAAAGAAATATTGTTCATTCTCTTTGGCTGGCTTCCTTTATCCAAACTGGCTAACTTGTATCATTTTAGTGTACGGAATTGAAGGAAGGATTCTTTCCAGCAGAGAAAGCCCGAAGTTTGTTCCAAAACTGTTTGAAGTGAGCCTAAGTAGGCAGCTGATGGGAAAGAGCGGGTTTGACTAGTTAGTTTTTCCAAAAATACAGCCAGAAAGAAAGGGGAAAAATGCATTCAGAGTGTGCAAGCATTATAACAAAATAATCTTGCTTTTGTCTTCAGACTGTCCGCGTCTCCACTCCCTTTCATTACCTTTTTTCTCCATTCTGGAAACGTGCCAGATACAATTAAACAGTTTTGTAGTAAAGGGATGGCAATGATGTTTGCCACCACTCTTCCCCCCCCCCCCCCCTCCTGAAACCTAAACGAACCAAAATGGAATGATTAACTCGTTATTCTAAATGATCGTAAATTACTTCAGCCTCCAAGGCTCCGTTATGGACTCAGCTGGGGAGTTGACATCGCTTCCCCAGACCCTCTAGCAGGCTCTTTAACAATAAACCCGTTACCTGCATACTAATATCATCCAAATTATCTATAACCGTAGGGTTAGAGCACAAGTTAGATTTTTCTATTTTATTTTCATAAATATTTCTATGTGCACATGTTTTTCGAGAGGTAATATAAAGAATAACGATATGTTTAATAAGCAAGCAATGCCGGGTATCGGTTTAGAATTTAAAAGTAACAATACTTGAAAGTTCAAACTTTTCTTTTCTTGTAGGGAAAGGGTGGGGGGGGGGAGGGTATCTGTTACTTTTGTTCCGTCGCCCTTGGTTTATTTTGTGTAGTTTTAATGATTTTATTATGTTTTTTATAGAACTTTGCATAAATTAAGATGGTGTCGTTTCTTATTCTTACGTTTGAAGGTACTTTACCACTGTACTTTCTTAAATTACTGAAAATTTCATTCTGTGTAACAGCATTTTGAAACACTGGTAAGCATTTGTCGGGGAAGGATGTCACTGAACTAGTACGAATTAAAATCGTGAAATATTGTAAGATAAAAAAAACTACGTTTTAAGAAATCCTTAAATCAATATTTTAAGCTATTATTTAAACGTAACAAACATAACATTTTATGTAAAATCTATTATTTTAGACATTCCCCAAGAATGATTATCTGCTGGGTATAAGCATGCAGTTTAATGTATTATTTTAGATTAACGCAAACGTTCTTCCCAAAATGGAATACGGCTATCGGTCTCTCTCTCTCTTTTTTTTTATACTTCCCCCACCCCGCCTTCATAGAGTCCACTTGTCCGGCTTGGACAACTCCCATTGGCCTGCAGGCCGTACGGTACTCAACGGCTCCTGGTGGCATTTTGATTAACCTACGCAAAGCAACGCACTCGACTTCTACAGGAGGGAGCTTCTCCTGCATACAATTCGTTCAGATACCAATTCCCTTCGGTTCTCACGCCGTACGGTACTGGACGGCTCCTGGCGTGTCTTTCGCTAACTAAAACAAAGCTGACGGGCCTGGAGTGGAGCACAGCTACTATCTCAGTCGGCCTTGCACATCAACCAGGCATTGCTGAAAACCGCCAAGAGATAGTGCTGTATGTGTTCCTATACTAATTTGTAATCGTTTGCTAATAATTACCACGGGATCAAAGAACTAAAATACTGATGCGGTAAAAATGAAAATTATTTATGCCTATAGATTGCCGAATAAAAATTATAAGATACTAGCGTAAAAAATAATAAAATTTGATGTAAAAATACGAAAATCATAATGAATATGTCGAGTTCTCCAGCCGGTATATAAACAAGTCAAAAGCCGCGGCCATTAACTAGTAGTTAGCATCTGTTTTAAGCATATCTCGGCAAGTTGCGCATGCGTACAACGAAAGGAAGAAGGGGTGTTATCGAAGAAGAGGGGTATTAGCGAGGAAGAGGTGGTGTTATCACCAGTAATACCCCTCTTCCTCGATAACACCATCTCTTCCTCTGCCTTCCACCATGGTAGTAAGCGGGATATACTCAGTAGTAATAGCCCAGAGCTTTTGTAGATAATATGGCTACTGTTTTCGCACGAAGCCTATAACCTGACATTAAAACTAACGAAGGGTAATTATTTTGCAATTATATTCCGAGCTATATACCGAGCGCGTAGCGCGAGTGGTATAATTTCAAATTAATTAGCATTAGTTAGTTTTAGTCTGGTTATAGGCTGAGTGCGAAAACATTTTTAGCCGTATTATCCACAAAAGCTAGAGGGCTGTTTTATTGGAGCATATCCTAATTCAAAATAAATAATAACAAAATTATTAAGCGCATTATTTGTGTTTATTCATATTTATAACGTAATGCTACGTTTAATTAGCGTACCAATCTATCAGTTCATAAAATTATTTGTCTCCAACGAGAAGTTATAGGCGATGCTGCTGTCGGCGACTTTTTCCTGTTAAACCAGGCATTGCTGAAAACCGCCGAGAGATGGCACTGTATGTGTTTCTATACTAATTTATAATCGTTTGCTAATAATTACCATGGGATCAAAGAACTAAAATACTAATGCGGTAAAAATGAAAATTAGTTATGCCTATAGATTGCCGAATAAAAATTATAAGATACAAACGTAAAAAATTATAAAGTTTGATGTAAAAATACGAAAATCATAATGAATATGTCGAGTTCTCCAGCTGGTATATATACGAGTCAAACGCCGCAGCTCGGCAAGTTGCGCATGCGCACAACGAAAAGGAAGAAGTGTTATCGAGGAAAAGGGGTATTACCGAGGAAGAGGTGGTGTTACACCGGTAATGCCCCTCTTCCTCGATAACACCATCTCTTTCTCTACCTTCCACCATGGTAGTAAGCGGGATATACTCACTGTAACTCGATGTTCATTGGATAAATTTAAAACTAAATCAGCAAGGAAATATCCTGTAGCTTTCATTGGTCGACGCAGTGTACTGATGCACTTCCAGGCGTCACTCGCTTCAAACGTTACAATGTTGACGTGTTACGATACGTTTGTTGCATTTATTTCAAATAAAAGTGTTTTCCTACCAAAATCAATCCAGAAGGCCTTCCTTCGAAATGCGCAGTGAGCACTGTGTTGATTGTTTGCGTAACAAAGCAATGCCTGCTTTGATATTTGATATTTTTTTTTTTTACTTACTCGTGCTGTTTTATAAAACGACTAAATATCTACTATATTTAATAATTTATTATTACGGAATTCTTTTAAAGTAAAAATATTTGGAGGTGTACGCCAATGACACATTCTTCCGCAGTGGCAAATATCAATATTTGGATATCAAATTTGGATATCAAATTTTTTTTTAATTCTACATACGTAATTTAAATAAGTGCTGAATAATAAAAAAATGACGAGAAATTCTCTAACTAAATACCCCGCGAGCTATTGGAAATTATCAAATTTTTTCAACACTCGTGTTTTTGCCCATTTACTCACTCGTGCTATTTATTGGCAGATAATTTCCCTCGTGTTTCGCACTCGTGAAATTAATGTCTGCCTAAACAGCACTCGTGAGTTTAGAGGGGCCAAACACTCGGGGAGAAAAAAATTATCGATAATTTCCTTAGCTCTTGGGACATTACGTATGATAATCGTTTTGCGGAAAGAAATACAGATTTTCAAACCGAATCCCACTCGTGCATCTGCGAAATGTATAATTTGTGTGTTCTAGCACTCAACTCCTTTCCAACATTTTCCCCTATTCTTCGTCCTCGGGAAATTAAATCTGGAAAGGAGTTCGTGCTAAAACACACAAATTATCGAGTTCATAGAAGCACTCGTGGTATTATAGACGATACTGCATTCTTTTCTATACGTATATTCGAATGCATTCAAGGACACGTGAATCAAATGCACCTGTTAGTAGAGCCGTCATTGGCTCCTGTCACAGCTTCTTGATAACCAAAACTCTCACGTCTCTGACTGGGCCAACGAGGTACTTGGCTGGTTCCCCCTCCGTACCAGTTGGACCCATCACTCATATTCCAACAGTGGTAAATCCGTTCGTTTGCTTCATGACCTAACCGAACCACATTCTTGCATAAAGCAGGCTGCAAGTCACACTTTCCTGCAAGGAAAAAAAAAGGGGGCGGGGCTTAAACATCAGACTAACTAGCTAGGACTGAGTTAAATGCTCTATGTTTCCCAACTATGAAACCGAGAGCTTGAAGTTTTTAGTGTAAAAGCACAACTATAACAGCGGTCTTAAGCTATTTTCAATACAACTGCGATCTTAAATTGTGTGAAGAGTATATTGGTTAGTTGATTGGCTGTGAGAAAATGATACAAACTGTGGATACTGCAAAAAAAAAATTTTAAATATCGTTTATGTATTAAGCAATAAAATAACAAAATTTCCTAGGCTGAGCTCAAACACTGAAAACACCTTGAATTTTTCAAATTCGATATCCAGAGATACGAAATTTTAAGTGTATGCTAGAAAAACCCATGAGATTTGTAGTGTATGTCGGCATCCCACCCTCGTCGCCATTGTAAAGAATTGGCCTACCGGCCGAGTGTAGTCTGCTCTATACTAAAGACTAGTAAGCATGACTGCCAGTGCAGCCTACTCCTAAAGGCTAGTAAGCATGACTGCCAAGGGGAAGAGAAATTTATTGACCGTTAGATATTCGTATTTATACATGTTTGTAGTCAGCTGATTATCGGCGAAGCTACCTAAGGAAAGGGGTGTGTGACGCATCTGGGGCCAGCCACAGATAACGTCACACAG
Organism: Lithobius niger; assembly: GCA_023313725.1. Taxonomy (NCBI): domain Eukaryota; kingdom Metazoa; phylum Arthropoda; class Chilopoda; order Lithobiomorpha; family Lithobiidae; genus Lithobius; species Lithobius niger. Next base: position 8,349 of record JAHWFP010059443.1, read on the forward strand.
AGCTGTTACACAAGACGTTGGTGGGAGGGCGACGTTGGAGTGGCAAGATCGACCAATAAACTTAACTTTTTGATCAAGTATACACTTACGGCATAAACAGGGACGCCGGTGTGGGGTGGAGGTTGGCCTAACCACGCCATTAACGAAAAATGGGCAGTTCAGCTGGAGTTAAGGGGTAAGAAGTGTGAAATTGAGATAATTACTGCGGATTAGCTGCAGATAAAGCCAATGTTACAACCTCCTTATCACACGAATTTACTCGAATTGTGCTGAATTAAAGTAACAGGGCACTGACAATTTACCCACAGTATTACAAATCTTACAGTGAGAACAAACAAACTCTCGGCCTCACAGTTAAGAAGCAAAGCCATATTCGAGTCATGATTATAAAAAAAAAATCTGTGAAAACTCGTACAGTTATTGTTGTATGGGTGGAATGGTCTTCAGATATTTACTGATGGACGTGCAGCACGTGCTTTTGGGTGCCGTGTTGTAAATTAATTTCTCGCTAATTTCGCTGAATAACGATTATTACTAATGTTGTGTTCGTGATGTAATATTATTTTTTTGTATTTGAGAGTCAAAATCCTCGAAACCCCATGCCCAATTTTACTAATTTAGGGACCGGTCATTATTTATCATGGGGAGGGGGTCATGCATTTTTTGCCCTCTCGAGGGAGATTCATACACTTTTCAGGTCCCGTCGAGGGGGGGGGGTGACACAAAAACATTGACCAAACTGGAAGAAAAAGTAATTTTTTACCTCAAAAAAAGGCATTTCAGCAGTCAAAATTTCTGGAAAAGCCTCAGTTCTGAGGGCAAGCCTTCCTCCCCCTCCCCAGACCCCCATGATGTGAGGGTTTACAAGGTTTTGAAGCTATTAATACCAATACCACAAGTATCGGTATTTTTTTTAAGTAAGCTCTGTAGAAAAACCTTTGTCCGCTGGTTTCTTGGCTTCTTCTGTCTTTCAGGTGGTGACTATGTTGCGGTTGTGGGCATACTAGCAAACACTGTGTTCATCATAGGTTGTACGAACCTCAATACGAGATGGGTGTAAGGAACGACGGTGTTTTATAGAACATTTTTAATCCGACGTGTCTTTTCGTTAAAAACGAAGCACGTTTATCTTATACCTAGTGGTAACTTGTCGGTGCGGAGTGCTACTTACTTAATTTGGCTATAGCACTAATCTTGGCCACAGGAAATCATCTGCAGACAGTTTCAATGGCAAACAAAAAGCACATTATTTGTGGACTTTGAGGTGGGGGGAAGTAAGGAATTTTTCAAGGCTTTGAAGGAAGGGGGGGATCATCGAAAATGTGGTGGTCACATTTTCATTTCTTTCGCCCCCCCCCCCCTCCCTCGGTCATAAATAATACCCGGTCCCTTACGAACTAAAATGCACAATGTGGAAAATTTGAAACTAAGGGATCAGTCATGGCCGAGGGGGGGGGGGGATGGAGGAAATGAAAATAAACGTGTCCACCCCCCAAAAAAAATGCACTTTTCGTATACCTATTGTGATGTCTGCAGATGATTCCTGTAGCCAAGATAAGTGCTGTAGCCAAATTAATTAGCTCTCCACACCGACAGTTACCATTAGTTGTGAGGAAACCTGTTTCGTTATAACGAAAAGACATGTTGAGTTATAAACGTTCTATATAACTTTCCTTTCACCTATCTATTGTCGAGACTTAACACAATAAGTATGATGAACACACTGATTGCTTGTATGGCCATATCCGTAATATAGGCAGCACCTGAACGACACAAGCAGCCGAGAACCCAGGTGCCAAGGCTTTTCTACAAAGTTTTTTGTGTACGCTATACTTGCAGTGATGGTACTAATAGCTTCAAAACCTCGTAAACAGGGCTTAATTTGGGCCGGAACGGTCCGGACCTTTTTTTAAAACCGGAACGGCGTTCCAGTTCTTTTAAGGGCAACATTTCACCTGTACCGAAAAGTCTAATCTTTCGGAAATTTTTGTAATTTCAAATTAAAAGCAATCCATCCTAAAACTAACTTAAAATCATCATGCCATTTAGTGAATTTGATCTAATTCAACCTCAACCATCGTAACAAAACTATTTCCCCCAGACCCCCTAGCTGTGATTTCGAGGGGTTGTCATACCCGCCCTTCTTTCCTCTGCAAACAAATGACAGTTCCGGTACTTTATTAATTAGAAATTAAGCACTGCTCGTAAACACTCACGTTATGAGGGGTCTTGGGGGCTGAGGGGTTTTTCGAAATTTGCACTGCTGACAGTGCCACTTTTGAGGTCTAAAAATGACTTTTTCCTCCAATTGGTCAGTGATTTTTTGATCCCCCTCTCTAGACGGGACCTGAAAAATGTATGACTCCCCCCCTCGAGAGGGGCCGAAAACTTCGTGACCCCCAATTTACTCCGCCCCCCCCCCCTCCCTTCCCTTGGCGATAAATAATGACCGGTCCCTAACTACGAGTTCAATAGGTATCGCGAATCTGGCAGACAGACACGACATTAGATCTACTGCACACCTCGCGTCACTAATAGGCGAAAATATTCACGATCACGAAGACCCACCTGCGGCCAGCAGAGAAAACAAAACCAGTAGGCGTAAAGTCAACATACTGCGACAGTGAACGCTGCTGTCATCAAACTGCTAAGAAGGCACTCCGGTGTTTGTTCTATTGTTTATTTATCACAAATTGATAAGCCTGATTAGAACGGCCAATGATTAATACGATAACATTTTAATTTGAGAGTGATAGGCTGTTAGTAAGTAACGGACCAGAAATATGATATGAAAATTATTGCCGGCTGACTGAAGAATACGTTAACCCTGGCGGTTTCAGTTTAGATTGCATGCACCTCATATTGGCTGATAACACAGACAACATAATTATATCGAAGCACCCGCCATCACTTCTCTACAAACAACAAATGGCTTCTGCGACTACCTAGTCGCAGCCGGTCTTCCGTACACATCTGCCACTTTCGAAAACGTCAAGGTGCACACCTTTGTCACGCACTGCGACAGCGCGTTCTATTATAATATAAATGTATCAACCATCACAATTGCGAGTTAAAAATGTGTTAACTTTCCAGCCGAGTTTTAGATTTTAGACGTAAATTGTCAGCTTTCAGGCCTAATTTTTACCCGCCGTTTTAATTTTGTAAATGGCAGCTAACGGAAGTTTGGTTCGAGAGCAGGTCTATTCAACCACGCAATAGGGTGTCAAGACCATTTTAAATGAAGCTAATGTATGTCGTTAAAGAAATCCTTTTGTTTTACGGTTGAGTGTGTTTAAATGAAACGATCAAATGTTATTACTTCATTGAGCTACATCCAGAAAGCCTATTAGCTATAAAGAAGCAACGATGTTTTAATTTGCTGTGTTTTTTTAAAAATAATAAAAAAAAAACACAGCAAATTAAAACTTCGCTGAATCTATAGGTGAAAACCGTTTGTCTCTATCTGGTACCTTCTGAAGATGAAAAAGGCAACGGACGGACGGACACATGTCGCACCAAGTTGTTTCGGTTATACAGAATACTAATATAGAGTTCTTATTTGAAGAGAAGTGAAACTGCACTGCGTAACCAAGGGTGTGCAAAAGTGTGCATTGTTACACTGTGCAATGCACACCCTCTCTCTTTGCGCACCTTATTTTTTTCGACCTTTCCCTTTCTGTGATGCCAAACTTAAAACGCCCGTCATACCTTACAACCATGCCCACCTGCCCTGGACACTAGGGTGGAGCGTAGAAACCTTTTTTTTGGAATTCGTCATTGGCAGGGTGTGGAAAAGTTGCTCTTGGGCTTCACTATCACACACAACAAATTTCCATCCCTTGGGAGGGGGGGGGGTCATGATTTGAGGTGCCCCAAGGGCCTTCAAGTTTAACATTCTACAGCAATGGGCTGAATGGCGAAAAAAGCAAAAATGATGATTTGACTTGTTTGAATTTTAATTTTAACATTATCTCTTAGAAACTAAGAAAGGTAGTAGTAATTGCCCCCAAAAATTTTTCTGTGCAATAGTGTAAGCAGAAGTCATGGGTCGACTTGTCTGACTTTCACCGGGTGTAAAAATAATTCCCCTGGCTACCATTGTGTGCGCCCTATTCGAGTATTTTAGTACTACACGATCAGTTTCAAGACACTTAGCCTCAGGCAACCGAGGTCAAGGGGTTGGAGTATTTGTTCCCACGAAGCCAGGTGCAATGAATAGTTGGGGATAGAAATCGAGTGGTGACTCTAATATAGACAATTCCCTAACACTGTGTTTAGTTCTGTCCCTAGCAACAATATATCCTTTCAATTATCCTTGATTCAAAGAAGACATTCCCACATTATAGTGAATCAAACTGGAGCCATCCATCTGAATTAGAAGTTGGAAAATTCAGACATCTGTAGGCATTAAATAAGTCAAAAGGGCTGAAAATGGCCCAAAATGACCGTTTTTCACGAAAACCGTAATAGATAATGACAAAAGGTATAGGACCTATATTGTAGACTACATTTTTTCAAACGGGGCGAGGGATAATCGTCTAACTGGAAAATCGCATAATTGGAAGAACGTATACCGTATAACAGTATAACGGAAAATCGTCTAACAGGAAATTCGTAATGGAAAACCGTCTAACTGGAAATTCGTATAATGGATTATCGTCTAACTGGAAATTCGTATAATGGATTATCGTCTAATGTCCCTGCCTCGCTCGCGCTGCCGCGCTCGCTGCGGCTATACATATAACATCAGAAACTGCAGTTAGACGTTGATCCAGTTAGACGTTTATCCATTATACGATTATCCATTATACGATATTCCGTTTAGATGATTTTCCATTATACGATATTCCGTTTAGACGATTTTCCAGATTTTTTATTTATGCAAATATTAGACAGTTATCCCATTAGACGATTTTCCAGTTAGACGCTCGTCCGACGCCCCTTTCAAACAACTTTTATCTAATTTTTTTTTGTGTATTACATCAAAATGGAAACAAAATACACCAAAAATTACGTGTAATTTTGGCCGCCATGTTTAATGCTCAAGGTTTTCAGCTTAACGACCTTCTGAATCTTATAGTGAATGTCAGTTTGAGTAAGTTCCAGTAATAAAATGCTTTACAACCCTCCATGCAAGGTTCACTAAAAAAATGACAAAATTCCTCCAGAGTATTTAGGGAAAACAATCCAGGGATTCGAATTGGGCCTTCGTGCCGTTTACCAGGTACTGTGGGGGGGGGGGGGGGGGGATGTAAGGACCGTACGAATAGGCCCCCGCAACCATTGAAGACTGATAGTAATCTCTCACACAAGTACTGTTAGACCCTTTTCGTTTCAAACCCCCACCTCGCTGCAGCAACACAGGCGTTCAACAACCCTTTATTTCATTTGGTTTTATTTCAATAATCTTGGCTCTGACTAAACATACGACGCCATTTTGGGGCAAAATAACTTTGTGTGGGACACAATGCACATTTCAATTTGCAGCCAATTTTCGGCAGCAAGCTGTTCCTAGGTAGAATATTGCACTCCAGTGCCTTTGCGCTAGTAATCATCACTCAAAACCTGTCTATTTCTTAATACTTACATACAAACTAAACTCACACGAATGTAAATTACGGCTAAATATTCCCGATACACGAAAATTTATGACTTGAACCACTGGTAAACTGTTGACGGTGTATTTCTGTAACATGTAACAGGTTCTGGTTTTAAGTGTTGCTATTTGTTTCCAGCAGTTCACCAAGAAAATAAAGACTTGGCTCCGTCTAAAAAGCAGAAATGTATCTTCTTGAAAACTATATTTAAACGTGTCTTGCTTTTTTTCAACGTCACCTCTAAACTTACATAAAAAAAATATTTTTTAGCATTGCAGAGCCCACTTATAATTGTCCTATTTACGCTTCAGAATTTAGAGTGTCTTTAAGCCTACAGCATCGTGCCACTATTCGTAAGGCGAGCGCAAAAAGGTCTGTGCGAATACTTAGTTTTATACGTTATTTCAGTAGCCCGAGAGAGCAAAGATGGAGCGACTAGAGAAGATGGTTCATTACCAGATCTGGACTATTCGTTTAGCGACCAAAAATGTTCGGAGAATGCTGGGGTGGTGTGACGTCATATTACCTGTTTCCGCCAAAGTGACCGAATAGCCACACCAGAAGGCAGCATAGGTTCTCGTAGGAGTCGAACTTGAAATAAAAAAAAATGGTGGCATCGTTACTATGGTAACCACCGCTACAGCGACATTACCTTTTGAAATTGATGAAATACTCGTGCGTGGGCAACATCCGAAGTTGAAGAACTTATTCTGTGTTCGATTCAAACCGTATTCAGTTCGTTAGAAGAAACGTGAACCACGGAAAAACCTTAAGCCTACGTGGCCACTCAGATCGCTTCTTTAAACACAAAAACATACGTTATACTTAGCATAATTTAAAAAAAAGTAAATCTTGATCAGACAGTTCTGATTTATCTTAAAACTATTTTAATGTCGTAATCTGGCATATGATAGTGATTGTTAAGCGATTAATTTGTATTCTGATTGTGATCAATTTGAGTTAGTTATGCTAAATAGCTCGATCCCCATGATGTTTTGCGTTTCCTGGTGGAGGTAGTAAACGTCACTTTAGAGGTGGGCGCTGGTCCAATAATTTTCGGGAACCGGAATTGCCCGCATTTACAGAAACTGGAACCGACCCACAGGGAACCGCAACGTCTGAACTGACAACCGAACCGACCCGAAACCGCAAATGTGTGTTATAATAAGACCCGACCCGACCCGAACGCGGTTTTATCCGCGGGTAACCGCTAAATAAAGATCTAATATAGGCATTGATTAAAAGGGTCAAAGAGTTTTAACGAGCGTTAACCGCACCCGGTCATCTGCCCGACGAAGCCCTAAGGCCCTATGCATTGATTAAGAAGAAGAAGAAAAAAACAAAGCCACACAAGACATTGTAATAATAACAACAAATGCCATGCTTTAGTTGATTATTATTTTTTTTTCTTCAATGTATTTTTGTGTTTTTGTTTAGCTTATCCATGATTATGCGGTTACATTGTTACAAATTATTTTCAATAAAAAGACAAGAGCAAAATGTGTCATTTACACTTGTAACAAAGCACAAATGAGTCTAATGTAGCTTATTATTAACAAGATTATGGCTTTAACGTCCAAAGTATTATTCGGTGCGATTAACTTGGCGAATGTTTTGGTATGTTGATATCACTCCTTTAAAGGGCCGAACCATTTGGAACTTGGCGGTCCCTTTAACCAGTTTTGGTTTTTGATATGATTAACCTAAACATAGCATTACTTGCTTACTGAATGCTCGATTTCTCGGTGATAGGGCTATTTTTAGCCTTCAGTCAGACATATGCATGCGACTTTTCCAGGACTACACTAAAG
>JAHWFP010059444.1:6521-22073 GCA_023313725.1 Lithobius niger
CATTTAGAAAGCGCAATCGTTACGGAGCCCTCTTAAATTATAGGAGAGGTCTCTTTGCTGTCCTAAGCTTGGACAGTCGTTGTCTCACGGCTAGAAGAGAGGAGCAAGACGCAAGTATGAAAGCACAACTTTAACCTAAATCCTACACACGCCATAGAAAATTCTCGGTGATTTGTATCTGTGGTTTGGGTGATGTTGGGGGGTGGGGTGGCATACTAGTAGTTGCATGTTTCGTAGTTTAGAAGATCGAAGTAGTTGATATTGAGAACTAGGATTTAATTCGGTGTCGGATGTCAAGCGAGAGTGCCACTCTTCGTCCCCTCTAATAGGTTGCCTGTGTGGCTTCCCCACAGTACCGCTAGGTTTTGTAGGCGGCATTCGAAAGGCGGAGTTTTCATGAAGCTGTCATCCTGCCGCTCCTTAGTGCTGGCGTTTAACGTTGTGGTAGCAAGAATACCACAATACGGCAATTATAAACGTAATAACGTTAGTTCGATTATGAACTGGTGTTTCTGTCTCCGCGTACTTGAACGTCAGACTAAACTAGAAGGGAATCGAAACAAGATCTTTCTTTACCGTTTCACTCTAAATTCGAGTGACCGAAAAAAAATGTAAACGGGATTTTTCCTACCAATTAATTTGCCACACATTTTAAATTTTAAAGCCTCAATCAAATATATCGCAAACCTCAGCCAATAGTATTTTTGTTTATCAATGATATTTTTGGTTAAGTTTGGTTAGGTGTAGATAATGATTACAGAACCATCGTATGGTAGGCTAAGGACAAACACTCATTATTTGTTTTGTGTTTCGAAAGAATAAATGCCGTAGAGCAACTCGGGAAAGACAAATGTCTTCTAGCCCCGATCCCCCACCCTGCCCATAATCACTCACGCTTGCCGATTGACAGTAAAACTAAACTATAATACCCTTTTTTGGTTCTGTACCCTCCGTCTGTCGTATGTACTTTGGTAGGTGTATGGCCGTTCGCCGAATTCAGTGTCCCTGAAAAAAATGTTGGATCAACTTGCCAGCTTCGCTCGCGTGCCGCGCTTGTTGTGACTATACATGTGACGTCATAAGTCGAAACTAACCGCCAATTCCTTCATATAGGAAAGCTGCTTTAAATAGGAACTAGCCACATCGCTCGCTTGGCTCACTCCGTTGGCGTCGTCTCGCTTTGCTCGAAGGGATTCCGTATTGCAGCACCTCTTTAAATAAGCTTTAGATGTCTACGTAGTTTGTCACTATTCATCTGTGTCACGCTTGCATTTTGCATGTGTCTGTTGGATCGACAACACTTTTTGAGCCAAGTTGCGTGTGTTTGCTGATTGTTACTGAGAACAACCAGTTATTAACTGTCTTGTTCCTTGTTGGTCCGTTGCCACCTAACCATTGTTGATGGACATTCCCGACAAGTTAAGAGGCTTCCACGAAAAACATTTGGTCAACAATCGTGTACGTTGGTACGTCTTCTCCTCTAGAAGTAAACCCCCCCCCCCTCGCTTCGCTCGGTCATTCCGCGTCGTCTCACTGCGCTCGAGGAGATTTCTTGCAGCAACACTTATGATACAGACAGACCTTCCACATAAAAAACGATCATGCAAATTATAAGAATGTAGTATGCGATATCGGTTAAATCTCGAGAGAAGGTCAATATTATTTTTTTTACGTCCAAGGAGGTAAGCAAAAAGATCAAGCAATTTATCAGAAAAGCACTGTTACTGATGACTAACGCTGATTTTCGTTCGCTTCGCCCACTCAATCTGCGCAGACATTTCCTCAGAAACGTGACTGAATCAATGTAACCACCAAGAACCACACATCCCTTGTAATTTGTATTAGTATACACTTTATATGGGTTTTCTTGTTTTACTTATTTTAAGAATATTGTTCTTTACGTCCTGCTCAGTCCAGATTTTTCCATGGGCGTCTTATCACTTCAGTTTCTGATGATCTCTCACTTGGAGAAACATCTGCAGAACGTCAGATGTAATCTCCTACGAAGGTGAGAGATGAAAGATTGATCGAGTAAAGCGAAATACACATTGAAAAGGTTTAGTTTACGTGGAAATTGCTCGCTTTGTTCGTTCAATCCACGCACCTCCGTGCTTCAGAAACACGAATGTTTGACACCCTTTTAAAACCAGGTTTAAGGGTCTGATTTTTCCATTAATCAAGTCAGTTGATGTAAAACCAATTTTAAGATCATGTGTAGTATGATGCAAAATACGTCGTCCGTGTAGGTTATTTTTTTGTGTGCATCCTTTACCAGATCATCTCTCTTCTCTCGAGGCGGTTTGCATGAACAAACTATGACGTCATGAACAAACATCAAGAGGGTTTAAAAAAACTTTGACGTTATTTTTTAAGGGTTTTTCGCGTATTTGAGGGTGATAATATCAAGTTACAGCGATGAAAATAGGCCTATACTGTGCGCAATTTAATTATCTTTCGTTTGGTCTTACTCCCATCTTTGTGGGTGCTTTGGTTCCGGAGGAGTAGAGGTACAAACACACACGCACATCGTACGTCTTTAATGATGTAGACTAGCGGAGTCGCTCGCTTCGCTCGCTCATCCGCGTCGTCTCGCTGCGCTCGAGAAGACTTCTTGCTGCAACACTTATGATACAGACAGACCTAACACATAAAAAACGATCAAGCAAATGATAAGAGTGTAGTATACGCTATCGGTTATCTCGGGGTAAGGTCAATATTATTTTTTTACGTCCAAGAAGTCAAGAAAAAGATCAAGAAATTTTTCAGAAAAGCCCTGTTTCTGATGACAAACGCTGATTTTCGTTCGCTTCGCTCACTCAATCAGCGCAAACATTTACTCAAAAACTGCCCGATCAATGTAACCACAAAGAACCACACATCATTTGTAATTTGTGTTAGTATACACTTTATATGGGTTTTCTTGTTTCACTTTTTTAAGAATATTGTTCTTTACGTCCTGCTCAGTACAGATTTTTCCATGGGCGTCTTATCACTTCACTTTCTGATGATCCCTCACTTGGAGAAGCATCTGCAGAACGTCAGTTGTAATCTCCTAGGAAGGTGAGAGATGAAAGACTGATAGAGCAAAGCGAGCCACACATTCAAAAGGTTTACTTTACGTGAAAATAGCTCGCTTTGCTCGTTCAACACGAATGTTTGACACCGTTTGACACCGTTTTAAAACCAAATCAATTGTTTTGATTTTTCCCTGCATCAATTCAGTTAGTATAAAACCAATTTTAAGATGTATATGTGGTGTGTTGCAAAATACGTCGTCCTTGTACACTTTTCCAGATCATCTCTCTTTGCTCGAGGAGGTGTTCATGAACAAACTATGACGTCATGAACGAACCTCATGACGTCATGAACAAACATCATGCCGGTAAAAAATAATTTGACGTTAGTTTTTCAGGTTCTTTCGCTTATTTGAGGGTGATAATATCAAGTTAGAGCGATGAAAATAGGCCTATTAAAAGCGAAATTTAATTATCTTTCGTTTGGTCCTACTCCCATCTTTGTAGGTGCTTTGGTTCCAGAGGAGTAGAGGTACAAACACGCACGCACATCATATGATTTTAATTATGTAGATGCTTCTTTAATGCTTCTTTACGTTTGAGAAGAAGAATTAGGCAAAACAGGGATTCGGCGAAAGGATAAGTCCAGTTCCATCGAAAATTAAGCCAGGCTTAAATCTCGGCGAAAACGGATTTGGAAAAACGGGTGACCGCGTTTTGGTGAATAGTTTTTTTTTTTTATCACGATCGCGATCGCTAAAACGTTTACGCAGCCAACGCCGACGAAAAAAAAGGTTAAGCCTAAAGGGGAACAGTCAGCGACGTCCACTCCTGAAAGGGACGAAAAAACTTGCTCTTCCCAATACCGGTTTTTAACGGTTTGGACGTGCTGATATCAAAAGTTATTCCACCGTCATGAATCTCGCAAATAAAGAATAAATCACAGCGTGAAGGGTTAACGAAGCAAACTGTGTGCATTAAAGACTGTCCTTGTGAGGATACAAGATACACTATTCTGGGAAGATAGAAAAGACTGCTGCCACTACCGCGACTCGAACCAAGGACTTTCCGCTTACTTAGAATCTCGGTCGAAAGGTGGTTTAAAGACCACTTCTTTGAATGTTTTAAAAGATCATGGCTCATCAAACTTTAGGTCATGGCTCGTTTTCTACACAATTCGGAGCCTGTCGATGCGAAATACTATTTGTTTAAATTATAGTCCAGAGGAAATAATCTACTCTTAGCCTGTAAAGGCATAGAAAGCTTACTTTTTGCTTGGGGGGGGGGGGGGGAGGTCAGAATATTTCTGCACTTTGCACTTTCAATTCCTCTGTCTCCCCCAGACATAAATAAGTACCAGTTCCTCAGACGGTTTAATGCCTGGTCGAATCTTCATTTTCCGTATGTTGGATACGATTTGAAAAGCTCAAACACGTCTTGTGACATGACCAATCGCTAAAGCGTATTAAACCAGCTAGGGTTTTCACTTCTCGTGCTTCATTTACTCCTGTTAATTCCTAGGTACCGCGCGGCTTTCAGGGGTAATTTACTTGTATCTCTGTATTATTTTCCCCTTTATGATGTGCTTTCAGTTTTAATAGTAATACTTTTCTGAAAATACAGAAAGCTGATCTGGCCGTCGGTTACCTGTCCATCACCCCAAAGCGAACCTTAATCGTGGATTTTAGTATGCCGTATTTCTCCGAAGAAACGGCCGTGGTCAGTCCAGCACCACAAGAACTATCAAGGACATTCATAGTTTACAAGCCGTTTACAGCTACAGTAAGTATGATCATGGACTTAAAGTCAGTGGCTTTTCTGTTCATAATACTTATGTTCGTATACGGCTGACTCTACGGCAGGGCCAATTAACGCAACCATCTTGCATCGCATACTCGCAGCTAGATACTCCCGTTACATTAAACTATAGGGCAGTGACACGACGTAGTATTATTGTGTATAACTCTATGGTGGAGCCAGTTACTGGGTTAGCTGCAAGGTGCACTGGTAGGAAAAAGGAAAGTCGTCTTACTGAAGCCAATGCTATTAGACTGAATTTCATAAGCCTATAACGCATGATTTTTGTTGTTGGAGAAACCAACATTCTTTTAAGCCTAAGAAATCCGCTCTCAAAGCACTGTCTTGACTAGAAGTGCCGTTTTTTCTCCTTACATTTTAATCTAGTGCACGTTGTAGCTATGCCCACCAAATTGTATCTCGTAGTCAAAATGACGTCACATGACGTTGCCCTATAGAGCAGTGACACGACGTAGTATTATTGTATATAACTCTATGCTGGAGCCTTAATGGGTTAGCTGCAAGGGGCACTGCAGAGAGAAACAGAAGGGCGTCACACTGCAGCCGATGCTGTGAAGAGTGATTTCTTAGACCTAAAACGCGCCATCTTTGTTGTTGGAGAAAACAACGTTATTTTAAGACTGTAAGCAATCCGCTCTTCCGTTGTTTTCCCTCCATTTTTATGTAGTGCACCTTGTAGTTATGCCCTCCAAAACCCATATTGGTGCCAATATGGCGGCAAATGTCACTGCTCTATTGCGCCAGACGTATCTTTGAAAGGAACACTAGACTACACAATACAGCGGCTGTGAAGCGACCTTACGAAGTGGCGGAGGTACGTTTGGCCTTGACCAGTAAACTAAGCGACCAGATATAATAATAATATATTTGGGATAGGCAACACGGCCGCCACGAAACGGCATTGCCGAGGATGTTGCTAATCGACCGAGGCATGTTCGCCAAGAAAGCCAACGGCTGAACATGGTTAACCGGCCGAACATGGTTTGGCCAGCATGGTTTGGCTAGGTCGCGACATTGTACTGACAACTAAAATTAAAGACGGAAATCCAAAGACTCAACAAGAGTTAAATAAATACAGATGCAAACCTGAGTCGTGGGTTGGATTCCCCGCTCATTCAGTCTGACATATACAAGCCCGAAAGGAAACGTAAATAGGTTTGCATACTGACAACTCGTGACAATTAAAGAAAAATTTTTTAATTTTACATAGCTTTGCGTGACAAATTTTTATTTGCTAAAACCAATTTTAAGCGCTGCCACTCACGAAATTTTAAAGCCAAATATAAATATTTATAAATATATTTATAAATATAAATATTTATAAACGCGGTAAATATCAAAATCGATGGTTTTAAATAGTGTTTTTTAGTAAATTAAGATAAAATACACTCAAGTACGTAGTTTCGTTAAATCTGGATTAATACTACAATAAACTTCCCCGAAGAGTACAGGAATACGGTTTCACACGGACTAAACACTGTAGCAACTTTGTGGTATTTTATATCTTAGGGCCTAACGGAAAGCTTATTCGCGTTCCTTTCCTGTTTTTTTTACTTCGGCTTAGATTTCTATTTGTACTTTGTTTTCTAATACGTCGTAAAACAAACAAAACAGATTCGATTACTTATTTATTATTATTTTTTTTTGCAGGTTTGGTTAGCAGTTGTTTCGTCATCGATGGCAGCGAGCCTTATCCTTTGCGTTTTATCAAGTCACAATCAGACAACAACAGCACTTGAAAGTGGGAAACATCACAAGGCTTTTCTTGGGTGGTTACTTGGAGAATCAGTGTGGTTCGTTTTTACCACAATTGTTAGTCAAGGTAACCCCCATTTACCCCCGTGTAACGCAGAATTAAAGTTAATGTTACACATGGGCCTTAGGGCTTCGGGCAGATGACCAGGAGTGGTTAACGCTCGTTAAACCCTTTGAACCCTTTGAAACTTAAATCTCATTGTTTACAGGAGTCCAATTGTTGTCGGCCACTTTGCAACGTAGCAATAATTAGCCTCGTGCACCGCAGATTTAAAGTGATTATTGGTTAGTGATTGTTGGTACGCTGGGATGCTGCACCAGGGCGTTCGGCTTTAGGCCATGGCCCGAATAAACCCATCATTATCCGGGACTTCGGGATCAGGACGATGAAATAAATCGTAACATTTGGTTTCACTTTAGTATTAGGTAATACATAATCGTAAAGTAGTAGACAGCTGGTGTCGGGTTCCATTTTTGATTCATGATTAAATTGTATTTCCAGTTCAGTCTACATAGTTGTCGAATAGCACTGGCCAACACGCGGACAAACGATGGTAACAATTCACTCGACTAGTCGACCATAAATACCTAGCTGTAAAGCCCGTCTTGAATACAACTGCCCCATAACAGTGAAATGTGTAATTTAAATAATTCCGGTTCTTGAAGATACGTAATTGCGTTAAGGTTGCTTCGCTCACTCAATCCATGTATCCTGTGATTCATTCCACCATCCTTCATTCATTTCCATTACCCGGGAGCAGACGGTGTCTTTTAAGTCCTGTGACCTGGTTTTTTTTTTCCGTACTGAATCCGACTGCGCATTTTTTGTGTCTTTCAAAGCCCTGTAGCCTGGGATGAGACAGATATTTTTTTCGTCTTTTTCACTCAAGCCCGATTACGTGACTTCATGAAACTAAGGACAATACATGTTTGCAACGACATTGTTGTTTGCAGCATTATTGTTACACCATTGCTTCTGCATTGTTTCCTCCGCTAAATTCCTTTCCTTTTTCTGCCGGAAAAGATGTTGTTTTTATCATTGTTAAAGCATTGTTTAAAGCATATTTGGACCAACGCTGGCAAAAGAGTGGCAACTACCGTTTAATGGGTTAAGATGAACGTATTAGGGTGCCTTCACACGTAGCCACTCAGTGGCGCTTCTTCAGATGCGGCACTTTGATCTTCTGTGGCACCTGTCGTTTCTGTAACGCCACACGTGTGAACGCCCCTACTCTGTTCTATGCTCCGCTACGAGTGGCGCTTCTCGGAAGAGCCACTAAGTGGCTACGTGTGAAGGGATCCTTAATGGGCAGGTATTTAACGTAAAAGCGGGTTGCCACCAAATTAGCATTGCAGCATCTAGCCCTTTCGAGTTCTGTCTCGCTGAAAGCAAAGGAACGCACAAAGCAAACCCTTTAAACGCAACAAACAAGTCACGTGACTCCTTAATTACTGAGTAAAAATTTGGTACGCCCTCGTGCACCTGGAAACAAGATGTATAGGTTAACGATATTGGTGTCACTAGATGGCGCCAGGAGATTTTCTTTATATTTTTCCGTGGCGCCATCCAGTGACATTAGTAGCATTAATATTTATAGCTTGCTGCCAGGTGCACGAGGGCGTACCAAATTTTCACTGAATAATTCATAAGGAACGTGGTTTGTTTGTTGTTGTTTTTAAAGATATTTCTTCGTGCATTCCTCTGCTTGTTGCGAGCAAGCGCTAGAGAGAACTTTATAGCGCTGGATGCTCCAAAACTTTCGTTTGGTGGCAACCCGCCTTTAAACGGCTTAGCTACGCCCTTGACAATGCAAAGGTTTATGGGAGCACAATTGCGTTCACAATTGCGTTGACTATCTCTAAGTACGCGAAAAATAATAACTTTGTTTTTCATAAGCGCCTGCGTCAAGCCGCGTCGCTCATGTTTATTGTTAAATAAATAAATAGCAGAGAAGTGAATGAAGTGAATGAAATGTTTGTAGTTTTGATTTTGTATCTGGGCGCATGGCGTACGGCCACGGTTCGTTGAAATAAATCAATCAATCTTTAAATAGCACAGAGGCTGAGCTCTTCTTAAGTGTGAATAAAGAATAATGGACTGCGCGCGCAACAAATCGCGAAAAATGTACTTTTTTTTTCTTTTTGTACTATCGGCTATGCTGGCTGTAGACAAACGATAGGCTACTGTTCAAGCAAAGAATGTCAAGCAATAACACCAGCTGCATTTGCTGAATTGGCAATTACTGTTAATTTTTTTTAGTATTAATATTAGTGTTAGTATCAGTGTTAGTGCTCAAGTCTTGGGGGCGTTCAATCATTATGTCATTAAGAAATTGACCAGTTTCAATCCCCCTCTTCCCCCTCGTCATCAACTGCTCAAACCCTCCCGCTCAACCTCCAACTGCTCACCCCCCCCCCCCCTCAACCGCACTCCAGTATTACGTCATTTCTGACTTTAGCTTCCCGCTATTCCCTCCCCGCAAGAGAGGTTGTTTTCCATTCTACAGATTCTTCTGAGGATCTTTTTTTTTTTGGGGGGGGGGGGGGGGATTGCCACACCTTTTACTGGGATAACGGTGCTTATATCATAAACTAGCCATCCTCTCCTCCCCCGTCAGCAATCGTCACTAGTAGACGATTCTCCCCGCCCCCCACCTTCCTGATGACGTACTACTTGAATGACTCCTTAGTATTCAATTCAATTGCACATTATCATGGCTGATTTTTTAACTGGGATTTGTAAGGGTCTTCGTCTTGACTATCTCTGGCTTCTTACAGATCCGGGTTAAATCCTGGTTAAAGGCAGTGTAATGTACGAGTTTTTTTTTCCGGTTGTTTCCCGCCCGTTGCACGAGGGCTACCTCCAGGTACTCCAGTTTCCTCCCTAATGCGGCAGAAAACAACCGAAATGATGGTGGTAACTTTCACTCACCATATGCCGCTTGCGCCTTAAAAAAAGCTCTAAGCTTACTGGCCGATACCTTCTATTCTATAGCCACGATACGGTATTTTGCAGTTCCATGAATAAAACACAAAAATATACAAATGAATTGACTTTGTTCTTTGAATCTTTTTTTTTTTGCATCAGTGAGGCTTAATGGCGCGTTGACAGCTTGGTCATTAGCGCTTTGGCATCAGTACTCGTTTTTCTTTTTAGTATACACTATTTTATTCGATGTTGGGTCCACAGTTCACGCAGTAAAACCTGGGAAATCCGGTCATGTTTCGCGCCCTACGAAAACCAGGTTTTAAACTACGCGTTTTTCACATTATTTTATCGGATTTTAGAGAAGCTCCATAAAAGAAAAACGAAATAAGTCCCCCCCCTCTCCCCCACCATAAAAAAATATTTTCGCACCGCATCATACATTGAGAGGGTAAAAAACAAATAAAAATAAAAAAGCTGCCCGCCCGCATCGACTTTTGGTTCGTACACTTATGAGAACCAAGGTATTTATTTTTATCGGCGTAAGCACACATTCGTTTTTTTTTTCGTGCCTACTGCCACCATTTTGCCCGTCGATGCATCCAGTTATATAAAAAAAAAAACTATAGCTACATGCTAAAAACAGGAGGCGTGTGACGTCATTTCGACAGCAGCAGTCGCTTTTCGTATAATCAGTCACTGAGCTGTGTGGGGAGTTTAAGAAACTGCCCTCTTTGTGTATCAGACCTTACACAAGTTGTTTCACTGATTTTTTAAATTTCCTATGCAGCTTGACGTCATGCTTTCTACACCTTAGCGTTTACGGGCATTAAAGGTACCTCCTATTCAGCGAATGACAGGCTGCAGCGTCTAGCGCCGTCTACCATTATTTAGTTATATGTAGCACTTGATTTCAACAAGCGAAGGAATACGCAAAGAAATTTCTTTTTACACAACAAACTACCCACGTGCCTCTTTAATTACTGAATGTAAAGTTGGTGCGTCCATGTGTTCCAGGGAGCAAGCGGTCAAGGTTAACGATATCACTGTCTCTATATGACGCCCATCTAGCGGTTCAAAATCTGCGTTTCAAAGTGGTCGATATATAGAAAAAAGCGCCCGTGATGTCGTTAGGCTTAGCTTTACCGCTTGCTCCCAGGTGCACGTGGACGCACCAACTTTACACTCAATAATTAATGAAGCCCTTGGTTTGTTTGTTTCATAAAAAGAAATTCATTTGTATGTTCCTTCGCTTGTTGAAAGTAAGGGCTAGACAGAACTAGATAGCAGTAAATGGCTGTATATGCAGCAGCCTGTCATTTCGTGGCAATCTCCCCTTTAATTCACTAACGATCCCATTTATTTATTTAATTTCAGTTCCTCAGCGCAGTAACTTGTTACCAACTCGCAGTCGTATATTGCTTCTCTTCTGGTGTTTCTTCATTTTGATGTTGGCTGCTTGTTACCAAGGAAAACTCACCAGTTATATGACCTTCCCCTTCAAAGAGTCACCTATCGAAAATCTTGTTCAACTGAGGGACAAAATGGACTCCGATGGATATCAGTGGACAGTTCCTGATGGCAGCAATTATGTCGATTATTTTAACGCAAGTAATATTACTGTAATTTAGCTCGTATAGAAGGGTAAAAAAAACAGTGGTCTTAAAAAAACAGTGGTCTTAAAAAACAGTGGTCTTAAAAAACAGTGGTTTTAAAAACAAGTGTCTTAAAAACAGTGATCTTAAAAAAAAACAGTGCTTTTAAAAATAACAGTGGTCTTAATAAATCAGTGTTATGTAAATATGTCGTTCAACTTAATTTTAGCAGTAGCCATTTATGGATATTACTGATATTACTGTATACAGTAAATCATTAATTTAATACGTCTTTAAACCTACATCTTAATTTATTTACTGTAAATTACATATAGTATTCTCCGTTTAATTTGCTTCAGATTGGTAAAATTATCTCGCAACTAAAGCAAAGTGAAAAGAAACGAATGCAAAATGAAAAGAAACGAAAGCAAATTGAAAAGAAACTAAAGCAGTTTGAAACATAACGAAACCAAAATGAAAGAAAACGAAAGCAAAGTAAAAAAGAACGAAACCAATTTAAAAAACCTGTAAATCAGTAACCTTCATAAAACAGTGGTTTTACAAAACAGTGGTCTTAAAAACTGTGGTCTTAAAAAACACAGACGTCTTTAAAAAGTGATCTTAAAAACAATGCTCTTAAAACAACAGTGGTCTTAAAAAACTAGTGGTCTTAAAAAAACTATGGTCTTAAAAATAAGGGGTCTTAAAAAAACAGGGGTCTCAAAAGACGGGTCTCAAAAAACCGGGTCTCAAAAAAAGGCTGGAGTCTAAAAAAAAAACAGGTGTCTTAAAAAAACAGGTATCTTAAAAAACAGGGGTCTCCAAACACAGTAGGTTTGTCCACTGCTGTTTCCCTGTCAAAAGGCTCTCTATGAGCCCCCCGCTCTAAGCAACCAAGCCGTGCGACCAGGTCGTTGCGGCCAACAAGAATGCTTTCGGTATATGTAGCACTGCGCACTTGACCACCGCGGTCACTCTGTCGCAGCGGCCACTGGGATCCCGGGCGGCGTCCTGGCGACCACAGGGTGACCATGACCATACTTGCTCCGGGTTCATTTTTCACCACGTGATCGAGAATTATCAATGAAACACGGACGTAGCCGCGTGGTGCTTTGCCATGTTTTTTGGCCGCGACGACCAATGGCCGCATGATCTGGCCGCCTAATGCGCGGGGGCCCTATACCTCATAGCAGCCAGAGCAGTGCTTCGAGATTTATGTTAAATGCCGCCAGCATTGATAGTGCGAAGCAACATGCCATGGCATTTCCATCTAATGTACAACATGTGGATTTTTATTTGATACGTTTTCACGTTAGGATTTCTTCGTCTCCTCCCCAGTCCCCACTCATATTAGGGGTTTCACCAATGTGACCTTTACACAACACCCATCAAACGAGCAATATGATTAACATACCGGCGGTGCACCAAAAATTGATTTTTTTTTTACACAGATTGTTTCGCTTTCATAATTATGACCTGAGATCAGTTCCGACTGACGCAAAATAAAGGTGGGTCGACATTGGCCCCACAGAATTCCGCAAAGAACATGGGTAGTGATTTTAAAAGAAAAAGAGAAAAAAAAAACTTTCTTGAGTGAGGACATTGACAAAGTTACAAAATTACAGCAAATTGAATTACGAATCCTTCAGAATTCAGAATAATTTTTCGACGTCTTTAGTCAAGAATTATTATTTTTTTTTAATATTTTTTTTAAAGACTGAAAAAGTGGAGCGCATCTCCCCTGGTCTATCGGTCCTGGGAGATGCTGAATATTTATTTTACTTCAGAATATTACTAAATCCGGTCTACTGAGATGATTTTGAATCTTCTGCAACTGCAAATAGGGGACTTTCTATAGCGATTTTTAATACCCTCTAGACCTATTTTCGGGTATCAATCACCGCAAATGGATATAAATAAGCTTTCCTGCATGAAAGGTGAAAATCTGCATTCTTTCTGAAGAGATTAATCACACAAAATAGACGCCATAAACAGCTAAACGCTACAAAATTGAAAGATAAAAATGCATACACAAAATGAACACAAATTATAGTTCAAATAATAGTTCGTTGCGTTCGAGTGAACTCTAATCCGTTTTTATTCGTGTACTTTCAGAGCTGTGAGTATGGGGATACGAGCTCTAGTGTTTTTTTTTCTATGAGGCGAAGCCGTTTTCTGCTCAGTTACTTAACCTTCTTTGCTATGGTAATTTTAGTCTTATGTGCAGCCATAATGGCTGGGAAAACCAACCAAAAACTTTGTCCGTCCGTCGCCTTTTTTACATTTTCAGGAGTATAGTCAAGTGAACTTTAAAAAACACGGCAAATTGAAGCATCTTTGCTTCTTAATAGGATTTCTCAACGTAACTCAATGAAATAATAACATCTGACCGTCGCATTTAACCATTACAGGAAGACACACAACCGTAAAAAAACAAAAGGATTTCGTTAATGACACACATTAGCTTCACTAAAAATATTCGACACCGTGTTGCATGAATGTTTACGCTACTCTCGAACCCAATTCGCCGTTAGCTGCTACTTACGAAATTAAAACGACACGTAAAATTTAGGCCTAAAATCTAAAAAAAAATTTAAAGTTGGCATTTTCCGACACCAGGGAAGCCTCAGTAAATCCATATAAATACAAGACTTCACTCATTTCTGCCACTTCGTTTGGTGCTATAGCCACAAGCACACATCGAAATCGCTGCTGCTTTTTGATTTTCGTTTCTGACGAATTCGCCCTTTTTTTTTCTAAAAGGGATATACCTCCAGCGCCACTTTACTCGATCCACAACATCAAGTATGGCCCCAAAGGTCTATTTTCTTACTGTTAGTCAATCCCTTGGTAAAAATCCGTTTTAAAATGTGGCGTCTAGGAGATTTTCTTTGAATAATTGTTAACTTTATTTACTGTGTGTAGCAGTATATGATCCTTTGTGTGCTTACAATAATCATGACGTTTCATCTCTGTGTGTGCGTGTACTAATTTTCTAATAATTACCATGAGATCAAAAATCTAAAAGACTAATGCGGTAAAAATTAAAATTAATTATTCCAATAGATCGCCGAAGCAAAATTATAAGACACTAGCCTAGAAAATTAAAATTGTGATGTTAAAATACGAGAATCATTCCGGTTTGTGACGACACAATCTTTAACTTGATGCTGTTTCGTGTACTATTCCCGCAAAGCCATCGAGACAGCAGCTACGTTCCTGACTTCAAGGAAAGCAGCTACCACCCCAGCCGACCTTGAAGCTGGTAAATGCGCGGATTGTGATCTCCGCGTGGCTGTTGTAAGGCAGGCGGAATGTTATACGGCAGGCCGGGCGGGTGTCATGCCATCCCACAGATTAGAGACTTTAGGTTTAGGTTTTAGTAAACCTAAACTCGCTAATCTGTGGGCCACCCTATACTAGTAAATTCTGCCTTGTTATGATTGACGTTGCTTCGACTCATAACTTTTATGCACTATTTTTATACGTTATATGCTATTTTTGACTTTCTCTTTGTTTTGTTGTTGGTCATTTGGTAACGACAATCACACTAAACGTAACAACACACAAAGAAGAACGACTTTGTTAGGAAGATACTGTCTTTAATCTTTCATAACACACACCATGTTGGTGCTTTAGTTGCTGACATGTCTCAGGTGGTCTTTGCCTCAACCATGCACCCATATACGCAATCTGGATACAACACACTTGATAATGTCTAAAATACGACGAAACGTCGAGTTTTAATCTAATTTTATGCACTTTCTGGCTTTTAATTAAAACAACTTTAAGAGCACACAGTTGTGATCATCGTTTTTATTTATTTAATGCACAGTGGTGACGACACACTAACACCTGCCCATGCTAAAAGCGTAGTCGTTATATACGGTTAATCTGAAAACCCACACACGCCATCGTGGGTTAATTTTGGTAACCCACACTTTTTTGATAACCTAACACTTTCTTCGGGGTCTACACAACCCCTGCTCCACCATGTGACATATAATGACCGACTTTGCAAAACTACCCTACACAACACAAATTCAACCTGCGCCATTTTTTGTACTAATGCGAAAAAAAAAACCTCCCTCACCAACCCGGCAACCTTCTGTCACAACGATACGAAAACTAGGCTACTGACACTTTGAAATCCACCCAAAAACCTACGAGACTCACAAGCGAATAGTGCATTTTATACTATCATCTCATTTAAACTATTAAAGTAGAAAAAAAATATAGTTTTACCTTAAAACACGAACATCGGCAACTAAACGGAAAGGAACGTTTCTCCCCGTCGCTCCGGCTTCGTACACAGGATGCTTCTAACCCGGAAGCTTCCGTTCAGAAATTTACATAAGTCGCATGTAAAAATTCTTAAATTCATGATTCACAAATAAAATTTACAAACAAAAATCTTTAAAAACTTAAATAAATCCGGTAAGTT
>JAHWFP010059451.1:0-27263 GCA_023313725.1 Lithobius niger
AAAAGGGCGAGCGGCCGACAATGAGAACGGATATACGCCCTAACAATTAGAAACAAACACTATTGCTTCAATAATGTTGACTATTAGAGCCGAGTTGAAGCAGCGGGAATCCGCTAGACCGACGTATGTTACGCCGGGGAACAACTAGTAATAATAATGAAACACCTTACATTTCTTCTAAGAGGTCGCTCCAAAGCAGATACATGGAGGCACTAAAACCAAAATAACAAGGCTAAAAACGCTGCCAAATAACTGCTAACTACGTATTATCAACTGTTCAGGTGAAATCATTTAAAACAGTGGGGAAATGATAAAAAATACGATAAAAACACGTTAAAAGTACATTGGCAATGAGGGAATTATTCGTTTGAAGTTTGTGAATGTTGGCAAAGGTTTGGTTTATGGCTGCCCTAAGTAGGTTGTTCTCAGCATGATGTAGTTGCTTGAGGGAAAGTGCATTGGTAGGTAAATTGGTGTTTAATTCGGAGGAACTTAGGTATGATGTAATGGGTTTAGCAAAAGCTGTGGAATTTTAGGTGCTGTCGTCGAGAAACAAGTCGAAGGTTGGTGCGAGACCAGTGTGTGGTAAGAAGATAAATACGTTGGTTGTAAAGCTTGCAGATTCGTCCAAAAATTCGAAATGTGAGTTGCGACATAGTAATGGCTCGAAACGTTCAGGAATGGTTTTGTGCAGTACTGTTCGTAAAAGACACTGGAGCCAAAAGCACATGCGATAAAAATAGAATAAAAACTATCATTTCGATGCCAAGGTGTTTACATGCGGTATCTTCCTTGTCATCAGTTTTCAGTTGCTCTAAACTTAAAAACCATTTTATTTGAGACGTTCTTCTTTACATTAATAATACCGTAAGCAAATGAGGACTATCATGATCATCGTCAACAACAGCAATGCCACCTGAGAAATACACGCTAGCATCCCTTCTGCAATCTGGGTAATGGAAGCCACAGTTGGAGACATGCCAATGGGTGAGTGATGAGTGCGCAACAATGCACATCGGGTTACTACAGTTGGTTTAGTATTAACTGTGACTGGCGTCATTTTGCCGTCTCCGTTGTCTTTGGTATTAAAATTATGTGTAGTTTTTAAATACATAAGGGTAGATCCTGCGTTTACGTACGTGTTACCTCATGATTTCGAGGCAAGTTTGCGAAACCGTTTTCTTTACTGCAGTAAAACTCACTGCAATATACGTTGATTTACAAACAAAACCGGCTTAACATATCAGCTTAAATCACTTGCATATACTTTCCTAGGAAGATGATGAAATTTGCTACATTGAAAAAGTAAAAAAAAAAATTACGTCATTGTTCGTGTGGAGTCTTTTTGGGGGAAGAGATTACTTCAATAGGAACATGACGTGTTGGTAGGGCTATTTTCAAAGTTCCTACGAGAAGTGGGAGAGATTAGCGGAAATGGTGATTTCTCCTTGACGAAAATATAAAAAATTGTTCGTTGGTTTGTGGTGCTGCCACCAGGAAATCATTTCCCATATTTAAAACCGGGTGAGGCAAAAGTCTGAATCATCCTCAATAACCTACAGATTGAAAACGAAAGGTCAATTATCACTGAACATTCTAATAGGCAGGCAGCATTTTCTAACTAACGATGGTGCTAAAATTGACACTGTTGTTCTTTTTCAATCCCATTGTGCTACTAACTTTTAACGATATATCTGGATTGTAAACATGTAAATTGGAAACTTGTAAAACGGTGAAAGATGAGAAACCGTGAAACTAGGCCGAAATTCGGGCCACAGTAGTGGCAGTTAAATAGACATAAATCGGTGTAAATAATAGAAAAGAAAATGGAAAATAAGCCATCAGTGAAAATTAGACACTAGAATAACAAAGAACAGTAAGCCACTTTTACGTACTTAGGTTTCATTCAAGTGACGTGATCCTGGTCCGTACCGGCGGACCGGTTCCTCACCAGATTACTGGCGTATCGGTAAAGGCAGTATTGCAATGATCTGGTGATGGACCGGTGTGGTGGTTCAAATCCAGCTCACGTCATTTTAATGAAACGTGAGTGCATAAAGTTGCCTTACTCTACTACGTTAATCTAGTGTATGATTTTTTCAAATGGCTTTTTTCCCATTTCCTTAGTAGTGGTAGTTGTGATGAAAATATTATGGCATGTCACAGGGTGGTTACCAAGAGGCGGTCCATTTCCTCGCCCATAATCCACAGACTAAACGCGCTATGACAGGCAGCATTTCTGGAACAACAAATGGATCAAATTTTTTTCTCCACCTTTACGTTGCTTACTCAAATCATCAACAGCCTCATTATTGAAAAACGTAGAACCTAGAAGCTTAGAATTCTAGGGACAAATATGAGTCTGGCAAAATGGTGAACCCTAGAATTCCCAAGTTCATTCTCAAACCTATGGCGACCAAGATAGCAGCCAATTCAGCTAGAAGCATGCTGCGGATGGGAGACAGACGTTTTGCAAGGTACAATATTAGTTATGGAACATTGACTCCCACCTACCCTTGCTATTTTCCTCAGCAGAAAGAAGCATTAGAAAAATTATCAAGCCCGAATCCAGATGACAAGTATGGTGCATGAAGTGAAACAATCGACCACATTGAACAGCCCAGTGCCCCATCTGATGCCTGAAAGAGAAGATGTAAAAAGGGATGAGATTCGAATCCATATAAAGTCAAACCCTCAGCCAAGCTTTGCGAAGAAGGGATAAGTTCTTGTGCGCAAGGAGCAGTAATCCAAGTGAATATTAATCACTCAGTCATCCCTCCATCTTCTCAGATTCCTTAAGACAAGTTTGAGAAGCTCTCCCTCTGCATGCCTTCCAGAGGCACCTCCCAGATTCAATAAATTGTGCCAGAACAAGGATTGATTT
This sequence comes from Lithobius niger, assembly GCA_023313725.1. Classification (NCBI taxonomy): domain Eukaryota; kingdom Metazoa; phylum Arthropoda; class Chilopoda; order Lithobiomorpha; family Lithobiidae; genus Lithobius; species Lithobius niger. The sequence goes on from JAHWFP010059451.1 coordinate 2,885, forward strand.
TAATTGGAATTGAATGCTTTCACAGACCAGTTAATAACCATCATTGTTGAATAGTGTTTTTTTAAATTTGTTTATAGGTCTTTACATTACCAGACAAAGTATTTATTGATACTGATTGTTTTACCCCTTTATATCCTGTTTGTAATGGCTTGTAAGTCATAAGTGGTCTTTCAAGACCCTCTCTTGCCATTTGCTTTTCTGGAGCAAAACATATTATTATTATCATTATATAATAACCCAGGTCGAGCCTAAACCACCATTGAACATATGCAAGCTGATGTTTACAGCTGCTTGCACGTTATGCACTGCCCTAGAAGGCATGCAATGAAACAGAAAATGAAAGTCTACTTCTGACACAATGTAATGATGCTGCAATTTGCGCAGAATTGCCTACCTGCATTAACCCTTCACACAAGCTAGGAAGCACCCTGAATGATGCACTGATCTTGAACCATTGCTCTCTTTGAGGCCCAAGTCAACCTTGAGTCGAGTTGACCCACAGATACGTAACCTTTTTCAGAGTTGTGTACCACCTGACTAGCAATTCTAAGCAGCCCACTTGCTTGAAGATACTGTGAAAAGGTCGCAGCTTAGGTCTTCCCAGAAAAAAAGGTACATGCCTCATTCTTCCAGCAACCCTTTAGCAAAATCAGTTACAAGCTGTAGAGATCCCAGAATAGCCTCCTAGCTGTTATCTGCCAGCTAGACCACAACATCATCTGCGAAGTCCAGATTAGTCACTAGTGATGCAAATAAAAATAAAAGCAAATTAAGAGAACTGACAACAAAATGGGGCATCGACAGCTCCCCTGTGGGTGCCTCCTGCTCGTGGTACATGAGGAGGAGATATGATTCGCCACATGAGTTAAAAAGACCCGATCCAGCTGCATTTCCCTCAAGACTCCTAGCCATTTGAAGCTACCCAAGGAGTTTGAAACGCCAGAAAAGCCAAATCCAAGATTACTGTATCTCAAGTCACCTTATATCTAAAATATTTTGAATACTAATTACGTTTTCCTTAAGCGAAGCCTCTGCACTCCGGAGAGAAATCACAAGACAGCATATCCTACATGTTTCAAACCTATCGATATCCAAACTGTGCATAATGGAGTAGCTTTCCTTTGGAGATGTCATGCGGCCTACTCACACACACACATGATCTCATGACCTCAAGAGTTCATCCTCTTACGAGTCTTTCCCACGCACGACAATGAGGTAATAGGCTGAGGTTCATTAAAGTGTCTTTTTTTTCTTTCTCAGCTGTAGTACGAGTGTGAGAACAGCAAACTTTCAAGCACGTGGAATAGGAGTCCCACACAAGACTAGGTTGAATAGATCCAAAAACCCTCTTTACCTTGAACAGATATCCCTTGCAGTTGCTTATAGATGATACCATTAACATCTGGTGCTACCATTAGCATGGCCGCCAGAGTAACCTCAAGTTCTTGGCCCCAAGGAAACATACTCAATACTAGAAGATGGGGTTATTGGGCATTGTCACAAACAACTGATCACTGACTTCCTCCTGCCTGGATCCAACATCCACCAGACCATGGCCTGCGAAACTCACAGAGAAACACTAACACACTCAAGACCCATAAGTTTTCTTGCTATACCATACAATTTTTTTTGCCTTTGACACTGCCTCTAGATCAAAATCCAGTGCTTCCCATATGAACACCATTTGAATCTGCATGGTGCTCGTACCACATGCTGCCTTCCTACGCTCCTCCATCCAGCAAACCGGATAACCTGGCCTGAACTGGGAGCCTTATGTTTACTGGTTCGACCTGTGGCCCAAATTCGACAAAACACACATAGCGATTCCCCAGAGACCCTCCCCCCGAAGAAGCTTCCACCCACTTGAAACACTCCCCGGAATAAGGATAATAAGGTAATGAGGATAATGCTTGCTCTCACGTCCAGGTAAATTGTTGGCTCACCAGCATTGTTAGCATTGGCTTAATCTTCATTCTACGCCTTGCGTCTGGTGTTTGCTAATGGGTATTGTTGCATAAAAACAATGTTTAAAACAATGTATAACAATAAAACAGATCGTTCAGGGCCCCGTAACGTTGTGATGTTACTTAATGTGTATTATTTAAAGTGGGCGCATAGCTTTGAACTAGGGCCCCGAATAAAGACCATTTCTCCCCCCCCCCCCCCCATAACTCCAGAATGGGACGACCAATTGAAATTTCTATTTCTATAAAAGGCACATCTGTGGAAGTAGATCTTTCAAATGAGCTAAGAACCACCTTTCTACAACAAATGTTTTAGTCTGTAGAGACCATTGTATAAACGTGTCCAAAGTCCATCACCACCACCTAACCACCGTACCACCACAACCACTGTATAAGACAAAAATGAAACTCATGATTACAGCTGAAGTCCAGATCTCCAATGTAACAAATTGAAAATTAATAAAAGTTGGTACACGTGTTGGCCAAGTCCCACAAAGCTCATACACGAAATTTCATTGGAAAATGTTGAAAAACGGCGAGAAATTAAGCATCGAAATTTCGGCTTTACCATGGGAGACCGAGGTCAAACCTTACAGTAAAGACTACCGCCTTTAATAATAAGCACGCTCATCACTAATCAAGCAAACAAAACGATTGACTATTTTACAAATTAAAAATACACGAACGAAATACGGGCCTAGAACGTCACATGAAACAGTACATCAAAACCCTCAAACATAAACACAGACAGACAAATGCAATAAACCACAAAAGCTTAAAACTACGAGAAACTAGACCATCGGACTTAAACTTAACAAATAAACATTACGAAGACATAAAAACCTATACACACAAATACAGACGAAACGAGCACCCATAAAGCATATAGTTGGGTCATTTTCGGCACTTCCGTGACCGTGGAGAGCGAAGGTTCGTTTCTTGATGGATTTGTCTTCTATGAAGAATAAATACAAAATTTAGCCCCCATGCCCCTCCCAAAAGTGTGGGCTAAGTCCGTGAGAGGCCCTAATTCAATTGTTTGACCTACAATCCTGTATAGAATATGGTTATTAGGGTTTTTGGGTTCAAGAAGTTCATTTTTGAAGTAGTTTTTGTGATTTGATCTATTTTTGTGCCTTCAAATCCAAGATGGCCGCCAATTTGCACCTCAAAACAGTCAATATTACAAAATCGTCGTAGACCCATCATAATTAGGTTCAAACAAAAGCCCTATTCGAGTGCATTTGAGTCTCTTATGCAAAAACGACTGAGAGACGTTCTTGAGCATGAGGGTGACAAGTCAGATGACATTATTAAGAACCTCAACATTCTATGCAATGCACCTACCGAGAAATGGCAAGTTCTACAGAAAGTTCACCGTGATCTTGAGGATGATGATGGCGTGAAGGAACCGATCCAAAACGTCTATGAGAAACCTGCTACTGACATGGGATACTTTTGAGTGTCATTGATGGAGATGTCGGCCCTCTTTTTGCCCAAAGTATTGATGCGTGTCATGCAAGAAATGCCTTCGAGTACCTATCGTGAATGTACATATGTTGGCTGGACTGATGGCGTATGACAACCTCGACTATGGAAGATGATTGCCAGATTATTGGGTGATGATCTCAGCACTATCTCACGAGCGAAAGACATCCTTTAATGATGACAGGGCTACCTTACTCTTGCCAGCCGCGCGTCAGTTGGGCGTCAGTTGGGCGATAAGTCTGTCCTCCTGTCCGGTGTTTTTCAATTTTTGCAGGAGGTACAGATGTATGACAAGATTTAGATTAGGGGTTTGAATAACATCTCTGTAATGTGTGGTGCAGTGGCAACTCGGACCACTGCACTGTGACTGAGGTTGGCGCTAATGACCAAGTTGTCGACGCGCCATTAAGCCTCAATCCCCCCCCCCTCTTGCCAGCCACTGGATCTTTAGATAGAAGCGACTATGAATTTTAATTCTAAGCTGAAGCAAGGCTGGCTTCAGCTTCTGCTGAATGAGAAACAATTATTTTCAACAATGAGGAATGCACAATGTTGCAAGGGCGAAGACTGCTGTGGATCAGTTCATCAAGTGCCAGCATTGCCATAGGAAACATGGTGAGTGTCAACCATCAAGAATCAAGCAGGATGAGCAGGCAGTTCAGGACTTGCAGGCATACTTGAAGGCTTTTCATGCTGAGCCCTTTGACATCTCTTCACCTACGCTGACTTCCCTGCAGTCCAGCCTGATTGCCTCACTAGAGTTAGCTCATTCACGTCCTCAAGACAGCACTTCTAGATGGTCAGGCTCATGTTGAAACCCGTCTGCAAGAGCAACTTTTCAGTGAGACCAAGTCACCGCAACCATTCACATGAATAGGAGGCAAAATTTCACAGGTGAACAGATCTGTGCTACATCTAGTGCACACATGAAAATGGCCAAGATGGAGAGGTCAGGGCTGGTGGCCTTGTTGGAACTTGTCAGGAGATAGGATTGATTGAACTGGAGTCAGACCTTGAAGGAAGAGTTACTGAGGAGTGCCTCTCGTTCTAGAATGTTGATGGATCAATGTTCAAGACTGCAAAGAGCAAGTTGTCAAATTTATTCAACTTAGACTCCACTGCTAAGAAACCACAGGACCACATCACCCTCGTGGACATGGGACTGATTTGGCAACTAGCCACCCCCACATCACAGGACCGTGGGGCTAAATACCAGGATGGAAAAGATCCTCTCCCTTCATCCTCTCGTGCCACACTGATGCACACCTCATCATCCTTGTAAACGACGAGTACGATCTTCCATTCAGCATCAAGGATGATGAGCATGGTCAACGTGCAGAAAAATATCAACACATCTTAAATGTTTTCCTCAAGTCTGAAGACCCGTTTCTAGGAGCTGCTGAGTTCAACAAATTCATTGTAAATGCAGGAAATAAGTTTAGACTGTAGAGGTTTGTGAAGGAACAAATGAAGACACAACTTGGTCAGTTGCAGACTGGTATCATATACTACGAGGGAGAAACATCAACTATTCTGAGAACTGGCGTAGTTAGCAAGGACTACGTCTTCAAACATCCAGAGGCAGATACAATGCTGCTGTCTACATATGCCAAACTTAGGGCTATACTGTAGCAGTTGTACTAGACAGTCAGACCACGGATGTGTATGTAGAAGCAGCTTGTATCTCACAACAGCTCAGAATTGATCTGTAGATTAAATGAAAGAAGAACTAATCAACGCAATGTCCTACTCATTTCACATTTCATCATACCTCTACACATCACCACTGGCAAGGAACACACACATCAGGCTTCTACGGGCATGGGAAAAAACAGTCTTGCAGAAGGTCATCACTGATCCCGAGGCACGAGAACTAGTACGAGTTGGTGAGAATCTGGAGTTAGAGGACGAAGTCAGAGCTAGTATGAAATCGTTTGTCCTCTCAAAACTCCTATGCTGAGAGTGCAGGGGGCACGCCAGAGCTTCCAAGTGGCACAAACTGACGAAGAAGAGTACGACAAGACTCCCAATTCACGACACCTTGGAGCTCCATGTGCAAAGGACGAACTACATCCCATACTGCCACCTCCATTACAACCTGCTTAAAGCATCCGTCTCTTGTTGGTCCTGTCTGGGAAATTCTGAATGAAGTGCAAATCAGTGCACTATACCCCCCCCCCACTGGCCACACCAACTCACAGCTCGTGACTGTTCAGATTACAGCAGCCATGAGAATGGTAGAAATGATGAAAGGAATGAGTGTGGAGAATCAACAGGTTCAGATTGACAGTAAAAACGGTACATAAGTGACTAACTAATCATTGTAAACTAACTAATGATTGTTAATTCATGTTGAAATTGTATTTCCAAGCAGTAAAGTGGATTTTTATGCACAAATCATGTTTCAGTGTTTTTAAAAACACACATATTGTTCAATGTTCTTCTATTTTGCTGTTCTAATTCTGTGACCGTTGGGGAACGAAGATTCGTTTGTCATCATCCAAATGCATAGACTTTTGACCTACGAAATGACTATTATGCACTTAATTTTAGTTTACTGTCAATAACTCAAATGCATTCGGAACATGCCTTTCAGTTAAGCTTAATATGAAGGTTATACGACGATTTTGAAATATTGACTGTTTTGAGGTGCAAATCGGCGACCATCTTGGATTTGATCGGACACAAAAGTAGATCAAATCACAAAAATGACTTCAAAAATGAATTCCTCGACCCCAAAAACCCAAATAACCATATTCTATACAGGATTGCAGGCCAAACCATTGCAAAGGCAATTTCCAAAATGGCAGACAGCGTTCATTTTGGATTAGGGGCTCTCACGGACTTAGCCCACACTTTCGCGAGGGGCATGGGGGCTACACTTTGTATTTATCCTTCATAGAAGACAAATCCACTGCGAAACGAACCTTCGCTCTCAACGGTCACGGAAGTGCCGAAAATGACCCAACTATAGGTTTTACACAACCTCGTCTTATTCCTTATAGCAAAACAAAATGATAACCAACTCAACAACTCAAGTAACCCTATGTACCCAAACAATGGTGTGTTGAACAATGCGTGTGCTGTTGCTATTTTTCTTGATTGTTGTGCACTGCTAGATGGAATTAAATAAAATCCTGCTTCAATGCGTGTGCTTCGTTCAGGTGCTTCTGCTGTATGCCTTGCTTTTGTCCAGTAAACTAATATTGGTGAAGGTCCGTCGAATTGTGATAAGGTTATTGACTCTGTACTTTCGCGTAAGGTAGGTTTATTTGGAGGGAAAGCTAAATCTGTTGTACAACGGCAGAATGGGTTTATGTCGTAGGTTTACAGTAACTCTCTTTAGTCCTACGTCCTCTTTAATCTCTACGCAAAGTCCTTACTGTTATTGTACCTTCCTACAAAATTCATGGACTTCCAGGGTCCGCATCTGGTATTACGTAAAACAACAATCGAGGCCAGATGAAGTAATGCCCATTTGTGGCAAGGCTGGTTGCTGCCTGTGTACAGGAGCCTGAACCTTGTATTGAGCAATGTGCTACAAAGGCGTCCCATTCTGCACGTGAATTCAGTCTTGCGGTATTTGGTAAAGTTGTTTTGGGGTTCAAGCCACTTGGTCTAAAGTTGCCTGTTTTAACCCATGTAGTGAGTTTCATGCGGTAACTTCATTCCTCCTCGTACTTCCCTCCCACTCTTTCTTTCTTATTCACTGGCTTGATGTACACAGTTTCCCTGAGTATGGGTACGTGCTCATTCATTGCCTTTCCTTCGATCACGTCCTTCGCAATTGCACCTCATAAATAACACTGATCTCCCTCAAGATGGTTCTTAGTACTCAAACCCACCCCAGACCGTATTGCAGTTAAATCTCTTGATGATCCATGAGGTGATGTTAGTCGTCCATTGTCAGTGCTTCATTACTGCCTAACTCTGTTTCTGCCGATTGCATGGTTGCAAGCTTACTAACCACTTCGATTTTGATCACGTATTCAGGTAGTGTTCACTGTTGTCGGATGGAGGTATGGTGGTTCCCACCTCTATGTTGAGTCGTCCTGCATAAAGTCGATTTCCTAATTGATGGGGTGCAGTTTCTGAGGGGAGAACTCGGAATTGATTCTTATATTGACAGTACTTGTTATGGTTCCATGCTGCTTCCGAACCTTAAAGCATGATTGCATCTCAGTTTTTGGAGATCAATGATATCCACTGCTGTGTACATTTGTAATCACTGTAATCACGAACATTAGGAGTAAATTGATAACTCCTCATCAACTATGGTTTGCCATGGATTATAACCCACAGTTCAGTCAAGTATTTTAAAAACATAGGATGTCACTGTTTCACTCTCAAAGTCCCTAGGAATCAAGCCAAACTGGATGACAGAGCAAGCATTATGAATGGTTATGACGGCGACTCAAGGGCATGCCATCTTTACAATATCGAAAATAAGAAAAGTCTTGTCGGTTTTGTAACGTAACTTTTCAAGAATATGTGTTGGGTTCATGCCGTTTGTTTTCAGTTCCTTTTGCATAAAGCATATATTTGCTGGAACCCATAATTACTACACTAGAACCCAGTATTTCTACAGACATCGCTCTCCCAAGGCCATCGATCCCAGAAGAAATACTAAAACCTGGTAATCAGCAATTCTCTCAGAGGTTGACTTAAAGCCAAGCAAGACAGCAAGGTGTTCGTGTACCAAGTTTCTTTCCTCAAGTTCATCAGGTGGAAAAATAAATGTTACGTAAGATAATGAAATGAAGAAAATTCTGCAACTGCATCAGTAAATCAGATTTTAGCACTAGTAGCAGCTCCCTAAAACCTGAAAATGTTCAACAAGCACTTTCAGTACTGACGCCAATCTCTGAAAGATAGCTATAAATGATGAATTTGCATCACCAGTAACCAATCATAGATGCGATCTCGTCTACCTTCCACCGAGGGGGGGGGGCACTACTGGAAGCAAGTGGGTTCTTAAAATCAAAAAAAGACGACCACTGAAGAAGTTGATAAGTATGAAGCGCGGCTGGTGGCTATAGAATTCACGCAGAAATGTTCATGTAGAAATATTTCGAAATGTATTCCCCGGTTGCGAGCCTGCCTAATATTTGACTCCTGGTAACTGAAGCTTTCCAAAAGAACCATTACATCGACCAATTCGGAAAAAAAAACCCTACTTAAACGGTTACCTAGGTACAAGGAGCAAATATTTATACATCAGCATCAAGGTTTCTTGATTCCCGCCATGAGTAAAAGGTGTGCAAGATAATACATAGTGTCAATGGCTTAAAACAGCCTGCACAGCAGTGGTATGTTCACTTTGAACACGATATGTCAAAAAATAGCAAGTATCACTACATGAAGTCTGACGTTTTTATTCCTGTAAAAATTCAAGGCAAGGATGTCTGTAGATGACAGTTTATGACAGTATTGCACTTACTTCTTCACCCAAGACGTGTCTGATAGCCCGCAAGTTATGCACTTCCAATATTGAAGTAAGGCTACTGGACCAGTATTGCTTGCAGAAATCAAGTTTTTCTGAACTCAGACTAGAACGTTAGCTTTTAACCAAACACATTGTATCGATAAAGTTTTGAAGCACTTCAACATGGATGACTGCTTAGCCCTACTTAAAGCCTCTTACAATGGGGATGACGGATCAAGCTTGTGAGCAAAATACCATGGAGAAGATATCTCTTAGAGAATTAAAAGGGAGCCTATCCTACATAGCTAACGGCAACAAGCGAGGTATTACTTTTGCTGTAACTCCCTTGCACAACATTCAACATCCCCTACACTTGGAGATTAGCAAGCTGGCAAAAGGATCCTCAGGTACCTCAAAAGAACTAGGGAACATAATTTGGTTATTAGTCCCGAAGAATCAGAACTTAAGGTTTTGCCCACACTAGTCACGCTAGCAAACCCAAGCACCACCACTCTATGACTGGAATAGATGACACCTATTGAGGGACACCTTTTCTTTGGTGTTCTTACAGAAATCTGCACCATTGTCGTTCATGGAATCAGAATATAAATAAATATTTCTCAAGCAGTACAAGAAAAGCTCTGGACTCAAGAATTATTGCAAGAGACCGGGTTCCTTCAACCTAGAAGACATGAAGTCAGCTGAAATTTTCACCGATTATCAGGACGCCCACGCACATGCCATCCAGCGACGTGGAAACGTCCAGGACGTAACATATAGATGTTCTTTACCAAGTTTCTAAGTTCTTTTCTAAGTTTTTAAAAACTCAAGTGTGCACATAATGGTCATCGTGGCTGAGCGGTGAGAGAGCTCAGCCTAGTTGCTGGAGGTTTGTGGATCTGGTCGAACCCCTGGAAAGGGGACCTTGGCAAAGTCCCCGCCAGGACTGTCGGCCAGGGTAGCATGAGAGGCTACCATGCTCCTTCAGCGGCTATGGGATGAATTCTGGCTAATTCTGGACAATCTTTCGGCCCCCGACGATGATCGGAGGTTTCCCAGATCGATTCCCCGGGCTGGCACCTCCCTTTACCAGATTTCTTCTTCTCTAAAAAAAATCTGGTGATGTTCAAAATTGAGCCGGTTCAGCCATACAGCGCATTAATGGCTGACATAAGGCTCGTCAAAATTTAAAAAATATATATATATATCACACAAAGCATAACGTTTCGTGGATTCCTTCACCACATTTTGAAGAGCAATTAAAAATAATTCGATGTAATGTAAAGCTTCATTATACACAACACACAAAAATCCTGATAGCTACAAGCCCACTTGAGAAACAATTTAAAAATTAAAATACTACAATACTGAAAATTAACCCATGCTCAACCTGGTCAAAACAGGAGAATAGTGGGAGACCAGCAAATCGACTTCTCTCTATGAAGTACAGAAAAGAAGTAAAGCAAACTAATTCATTCATTTTATACTGATGTTTGGATGGGGGAAGGAAGAGAAAAGTTGCAAGATCAGTCATATTTGGGTACTCCAGGTTTGTGTAAAAGTGATGCCTATTCTTTACTGTTTCTATTATCGAGAAACATCTGATTGTGAACTGGGAGTTTGTGTGAAGGATTTATAAGAAATTCTAAATTAATAATTTCTAGAACGAAGTTAGTTATCAGTGATATTGTAGTGTTTTAATTTTTAATTTCTTTCTCAAGTTTGTTTGTAGCTGTCATGCTTTTTGTGTCTTGTTGTGTGTAACGAAGCGTTTCAGCGAATTATTTTTTAATTGCATTTGAAAACGGGTGAAGGAATCCCGAAACGTTCTGCTTTTTGTAATATTATGTTCACGCTCTGGGCTTAAACATTTGCAATACTGATTTCTATCTTTACCATCACGTCAGGAAAAAATCACCACGGGCGAAGTTTGCACAGAGTATATTCCCACTTAGCGAAACATTGCCGACCAACTCAACAAGCCTCACTGTGGTGTTAGGCAAACCCTTCTTAGTAATAAGTTAAATATTTTTCTCTAACCTGTTTTTCATCCAAGGGGGGGGGGATTTGCTGGGTGTCCAGTTCGTTTGCATATGATTTCATGAGCTATGACTTCACTAGATGACTGCAAAACCTCTAATCCAGGAAGATACTTGATTCATCGACACATGTGTATATGAAGACTTCCCACTCCCAAAACATTCTAGAAGATTCTAGAACAGCATTGTCGGGAAGGACTTGTAACTTAACCTTTGCACACTGCTCTTTATAAAGAGAGGCATGAGGCTTCACTTCCCGAATTTATTTTTCAAACCTTAAACATGTAGCCTTTCATTAATTGTAATGGGAATAAATCTCAAGAGTTTATTTCTGTCTCCAGAGTAATCGTTTATGATTCACGGATTAGCTTCCATCAAAATGACCATTGCAAGACATGGCAATTCAAAGTATGAAATTCTCGACAAGCTTTTTACAATAACTACATAACAGTGCGCACGCAGCAATTTCACCACAGTAGCACTTAATAACTGGCTTCTGATTAATGTTTAGATTTATTTGGAAGTGGTAACCCAAACGGATTTTCTACCCCACATAACAAGAAAACGTATTACGTGCAATTAAAATAGCAACAAAAAAGACAATCATTATACTAAATCTGCAAACACGTGCAGATGAATGATATACATGAGAAAAGAAAACAATACAACGTAGAAGACAAGAACACTTCGAAACAAATTGTGGGAGAAGCTGGGTACTAACAGAAGTCTTTTATAAAAAAAAAAAATTCTGTTCTGAAACAGTTTCTTTATAACAGGACGTTTTGTGAAAGAATCCCTTCCCTACACTCCCAAGCCATCAACGTCTACCTTCCTTTGTGTGTTGCTTCCTTGCACCTCACTTCTAGCCTCCTCCTATTCTTGACATCCGGTGTTCCACCCACCTTTCTACCCTGCTAGAGAGGTGGATGGAACACCGGATGTCAAGAATAGGAGGAGGCGAGAAGTGAGGTGCAAGGAAGCAACACACAAAGGAAGGTAGACGTTGATGGCTTGGGAGTGTAGGGAAGGGATTCTTTCACAAAACGTCCTGTTATAAAGAAACTGTTTCAGAAAAAATTCTTTTTTTCTATAACAGACTTATGTATTTTTGCGAGTTCCCATATGTCATGTGATTACCTTTCCGATTTTTACCATTTTGTCTTCAATTACCTTATCCCCATAGCCCATCTCTTAACTTCCTTACCCTCCTAGTTGCGATTTCTATGCCTAATTCCTTTCCGATGCCTGCTCGTCTCCCTTCCCCTCTCATAACACCTCTCGGTTATTCACCCTTCATTGCACGCTCCATTGTGACCTCAATTTTCTGCGTATGCTTTATGCGCCCACTGACGAACTTATGGGTGCACTGCGAGAAAGAAAAACTATCTTGACTATTAAATGATATGCAGCGTTTCTTCTAGTCGTTTTGATTGTAAAATGTTGCGCAATTACTGAAACATTCTGTCAGCAACATGTGAAACTAATTCAAACTCACGGTTCACACTTGAAATAACAAATTCACTTAAACACTGTAAATAATATATGGTAGCGTTCAGTGTTCAAATTAAAATTGCTTTACTTTAGTTTTCACTGTAAAAATATGATAACAGTACTGCCAACTTTATATTTACCGAAAAAGATTTATTTTAAATGAAAAGGTTCACGATAATTAACTCTGAAAACACAGGTCATTGCTGTAAAATGTTCACTGACCGGGTGCGGTTAACGCTCGCTAAAACCCTTTGACCCTTTGATTTTCTTTCAACCGAATCAGTGCAACCCAAAAATGCTGCACTCTTTCAACCACAGTCCCCTATCATCACTTGCCCGATCCTTTGTTTCTGATTCTATTACCAGCTACAGCAATGGCAAGGTCATTCAAGTTTTCCCAACATTATCAAGCTCCAGGACTTGTACTAACCTCTGAAAGTCGTGCGATTCAATTATCAGACATCTCATGTCATTGTACATCATCTAAATTTTGCAGATGCCCATACATTCCACTCATGTGAATCTTCTGGCATTCAATGTCAATAGAAGTCAAGAATTATTTTTATTATGAAAATGGCTGCCAGTGTTCAAGATCTTTAACTGCCAAGTCAGCATTTCATGGACACTGATCCAGTAAAAGCATTCATATCAAAAAGCACAACTGGTAAAAGGGGCTGCCATGTTCCGAATGGTTCGATCCTTCAAAGGAGTGATATCAACACACCAAAACATTCGCCAAGTTAATCGCACCGCTTAATAGTTCAAAGGGTAATTGAAAACTAGAACATTGCTACTTTCGGTTTACCAGTTTTTGGCTTTGTTTATTTTGCTTTGTTTTTACAGTTGTTTATTTTTCGTGAATTGGACGTGGATTCAATTTCTTTGGCAACGTTGTCAAATCTATTCATACCATGGGTGCCTCTATCAATAATCGGGTGGACTGTTTAATCTTTTATTGTTTAGCTTTGTATTTCTGCTTCTGAAGGTAGACTGTTTTATAAAGATGACACTAAATAAAAACTCGCTGCAAAACTAGCTTGGGTAAAAAGGCTAATATTTCGATTTGTCGTGAACAGTTCTTCTTCGGAAGCTGGAAATGGCTAAAACATAGAAAAGTTAAATAGTCTGTTAAAATGGCTGTTTGTCGATGGAGACAAGGTAATGTGTGTTTCCTTACTTCAATTCAATCAAACTTTATTTGCCTATTACTCTTTGGTGTAGGCAAAATACACGACCCAATTTGAAAAATTAAGAAACTTAATAACTATATAATTTTGGCACCATGATACTTTGGAAACAAGGTAAAACTGAATTTCCTCCCAATTTATGAGACGCTATAACAATATCCAACCATTTTGTGATCTTATCCATCTTCTACTTAAAAAAGGGCCAAGAATACAAAAGATGTTGCACAGTTTGAAAGCCCACAAACTTCATCAACATTCCACTTTTTTGTTTCTAACAGTACTAGATCCATATCTAACTCTTGCACGAGTCTTAAAATCCAAGAACATTTGTTAAAAAGGTAATTCACATGGCCTATTTAAACTCACTGTATCCTTCTTTACGTGTTGGTGTTGTTGGTGTGTTTGTTTTCTGTATGTTAAAAGACTACATATTTAATGAAACAAATGTTATAAGTTTGTATGTAATGTATGGGGCTCCAAAATGCGCACAACCTGAAATATTTTAAAATAAAAAAATTAAAATTAAAATAGAAATAACTTTTCTCATTCAATTCTGATTTGGAAAAAGTGGATCCTATATTTTTTTTGTAGTTCTCTTTCAAAAAGTTCGTAATATAGGAAGGAATATTTTTTCGTTATCAGAAATGAATTTTTGGATCAAGAAAAATGCCCTTTTTTCAAACAGAGAAACAAGTTTGTACTTTAAAAATAAAAGTTCAGGTTGGCATTTTTTTGCTGAATATCCTGTACTTTGTTGAATTTTTTTTAAACAAAAAGATAATAGAAATATAACCACCAAACCAAACTACAGTCTAATTAAAACTCAGTAAAAGCCTCATATACTAGAAGCCTAGTTAATTTACACAATCGTATGCAATTCCATGAGGAGCATGAACTGTTTTTAATTCTTAATTTCATTGTCCAGTAAGTTTGTTTGGTTTTATTTATAGGAAAGTACACTTTTGGTAACCCATACCTGTTAATACCGCTTCTGGGATATGCTTTGTGCTAGATTTCCGTGAGTCTTTATATATTTTTTTTTTAGCTTTCTGTTGTTTTAAAGTATGAATTTTAGGTACACATGTTAGGTTAACATTTTAGGTTAACATGTTAAGTTTGGCAGTATTTACTTCCACAGCTCTATTCTTGATCATTTTATACACTTCTAAACTGAATTAAAACACATTTTCCATATTTTATAGATTGTTCCTCTCAGTAGTTGGTACCGGGTTGTCGACCGATTACTTCTTTCCATTTAAATAACGATTTCATATAAAAAAACCGAAAAGTTATATGTTAGAGTAAGTAATCTTGCAGTGAAACCTTAGGAGGCCAATGGACACATTTTGACGGTAGTAAGAGTATTTCAATGTATAGAACATGTATTCTAAAATTATATTATTTAAATGTATTCTAAAACATAGAAAAGTTATCAATGTGTGTGATAATTTCAACGAACTTCAAGAACTCTTAAATGGTACGCCAAAATCAAATGTTAAATTTCTACATATTAACCTAAAAAGCTGTAAGCTAAACTGACCTGACTGGATGGCCAATTTTGACACTTCTGAAAATCCTAGGAGTTATTATATTTACAGAAATAAATCTTTCTGAAGAATGCGGGTGTTTTCAAATGAATAACTATAAACAATACCATAATGACAGGCCAGCACAAAGAGGTGATGGAATACTTATTTTCATTCTTGAAAATATTATTAAGCATGTTGTTCATACAAACATAAAACTTGATGGTAATGAATGAAGCATCTGCAACTTCATTCAAAACAAACACGACTTCCTATTATTATCAATACACAAAAAAACCGTCTGTTAGTCATACAAAATTTATCTACAACTTAAAAAACTGTCTTAAAAGCTTAACAAATAATGTAACTACTATTTTGCTAGGGGATCTTAATTTTAACATGCAAGATATTTCCGAAAAACACAATATTGAAAGATTTGAAAACTATATGGTTTCACTTAACTTCACGGAACATCTTGGAAAGTAAACTTTGGGAATCCATACCTGATAATACCACTTCTGATTTGCTTTGTACTAGACTTGTATAAGTATGTAAATGTAATTTTTCCTTTCTGTTAATTTAAAGTATGAATTTTAAGTACATTAATTAGGTTAACATGTTAAGGTTGGCAGTATTCACTTTTATGTCTCTATTCTTGACCATTTTAAACCCTTCTAAATGCAATTAAAACACGTTTTCCATATTTTATGGAGTGTTTCCCTCAAAAGTTCCCCTGATCCCCGACTCGAGAAGAGCTAAAAAAATAATCAACTTATTAAATCCTGCATAGACCGTATCTATTCTGGATGACAAATTTTTTGCATAACTCCTTTGCAACAAAAAATCAAACTTGCCGACTACTATTTCACTGCATTTCAAATCTGGAATATCAGTAGTGGGAAAGTGTACATGGCGTGGAAGGATGTGATGTCACAGGTCACGTGGCCAATCGGAAGTAATGTCAAGGCACAAGATGGCGGCACCCAAAGGTTGACCCAAGATGACCGAGCCCCAAAATGTGTTGGTTTCGGTTTCGGCCGGACCCTAACGTGTCTAGGCACCTCAAAAGTACTATATCAATGGTCAAACACCCGACAAATGTAATCTAGACTAGTAAAAGGATGTCAGTTCGGTTAATTATGCCATATTACTCATAAAAACTCATTTTCAATCATTTCCACTTAAACTAAGCTAACACGAATCTATCTGCTTTGGAACTCAGTGCAATTTCATACTTCCTTTCCACCTTTCTATCCCGATCAATTGCAGAAGCAACCTTGTAGGCAGTTCAGTCTGCCAGGGGTTTAATTAAATAAATGTAACTTGAATCTTAGCCAACAGCCTTGTCAACAATGCATTTATGCCTAATCGGAACTGCTTATTCAATAATGTGCGAGTAATTTGAACTTGCCAACTCATTTTTCAATTGATGCTGCGTACAGGGTCAGCCAACTTATTTACAGGATAAGTCAGCTAATCTATGGACAAAGTCAAAAATGGTATGAATTAAATGTTTACCTAAGACTGTACTATGGAAGGGTTCTGACACCATCTGCCATGACATGCCATTTGTTGTCACAACAGGCAAGCCCAACTTTCTTCTGTAATATAGTAAACAATTTGTGTTTAAAACTTCTAATGCTCACCTGCTTGTATGAAAACACGTTGTGAACGCAAACAAGTTAAATAGTCATCAGACATCACAGCATCTTTTTAAGACGTTTCTTTGAATTTCCTTCCCCCTTTCTTTGCATATCCACAATACTCGAACGAATACATTTTTGATCTCTATCCAACAAATTCTGAAATAGGTTTCCCACTCGTCTCGTCCGTAAAGGTACCCAATACTTTCTTCTTGCATTTGCTATACAGAAAATGGTCCTTCCGGTAGTTGCTTAGGTCGAACAAATACAATGAGTTGTTCATTTCTGCATAAATGTCTGTTGTTTCAAATTCGTACATTAGGCTATCTGAATCAGACAAAGAAGGTGGCAACTGTCACCGTAATTTTCCTTCATAAAAAATGGAAATTAAACATTACGAGTTTCAATTATTCCAATACACAGAACCCAATGTGTTCAGGTCGATCTAGGGTCACCTTGAGTTTATGCATCTTAAACATAATCAAATATGAACTCAGTAAGTCAAAATACTGCAAGGATGGTAAACACATCAGCCTCAATGCTTTGGCCGTGTCAACAGTTAGATTAATATTTACTCATTTTCTTACATTCTTCAACAATTTTCCAAAAATCGAGTTACTAAAAATTTGTGCATGTTCTTCTCAAACTAGCAGCCTTTCTCTTCTTAGTGTAGAAATCAATAAAAGGCTTAAGCCACGCTCGTTTCATAAATTTGATTCCTTTGGTATTTTTTAATCAACCTCATTCCTTGTTTCGAGTAAGAAACTAGGCTTTTGTGAGCTGTAATCCTAGCGTGGACCTAAATGAGGGACAAGTTTACCAGATGGGTGGTAGTAGGTGGATCTAGGTTAGCATTAAAAGATGACAACATGTCACGCATTATTTCGATGTTTTCAGCAGCTAAGAGATAATCGGCATGCGAATCGTGTAAAGTGTCCGGGTATTCCAAGTCCACCTGTAACAGATATCCAGTTGTGCTATTTTTGGGTAAACTAAGTTCATCTAAGCTCGCCAACCATTCAGTTAGCCAGTTAAAGTCTGAATACAGCTTGCTCAAACAAAAACCGCCATAGTTTGTCGCGTCATAGCAGACAGTGTAAGTAATAGGTTTAGTAGCGTAAAAGTCGGGTAAGACACGAATATTTGCTTTGGCATAGCGATTAGGAATAATGCAAACCCGATCTCATATCCCTTTACTAAATAACTTGTGCATGTCAAGGCTGGTAAGCAACTCCAGTTTAGCAACAGTCATAAGGAGAGTGGCCTCCCATGTTAATCCTGGCAACAAGGCATGTTAATTGGCAAGGGTCCAAACGATCCTGCTTCATATACGGTCCTAAAGTGTTTGAAACAGTCAGCCAGTAATGTAACATCCACTAAAACATAGAGGCAGTGGTAGGAACCTAATGTAGTGCAATTAGTAGTAGTATTACAAATGGTATGTGCGTACGAATAATCCTCGTCCGTAATTTTATTGTTAGTTAAACGTCAATAAATAGCATCTTTGGGTGGAAGCTAAGTTTCAACAAATTTAAAAAAATCGGTCATATAATCATACATGTAGCTACATTTTATATAGATAAAGATGATGACAAAAATAGATAAGAGCCCATAAACTTAAAACGACTTACACAAATGCAGTGTGTTTTGTAATATGAGAGAAATCTTTATATTGCTGAAATACTGTAAGCTTCTGACGATTAAATGCGAGTCATAATTTTTCAAATTAAACG
The DNA here is from genome assembly GCA_023313725.1 of Lithobius niger. Taxonomy (NCBI): domain Eukaryota; kingdom Metazoa; phylum Arthropoda; class Chilopoda; order Lithobiomorpha; family Lithobiidae; genus Lithobius; species Lithobius niger. The sequence goes on from JAHWFP010059451.1 coordinate 21,381, forward strand.
TTACAATTACAAATTCATTTTTAAACTTATAACTAAGATTGCACTCGTTGTAGGTCGCCCCTCTGTATTGCTTAATAAGGTGACGATGGTCTCGAACCTCATAATTGGTGGAATTATTTACAAACGGCTTTTACAGTGTGTCACTACAGTAAAATTTCTGTAATCGTCGTCACTGAGTAACATTAGACCAATTAGAGACTCAATGTACATAATAACATCATACTCGTGTTCAATTAATTTAAAAAAAATTATCCGCACAATCCTCCCCCCTGTATACTCATTTTGAACGAATTACACCACTAGGACCAAGATAACTTATGCAAACCCATAAGGAACGTGAAACTGTGTTTTTATGGATAAACGAACACAGTGTGTCTGGCTGGCAAGAATATGCGGGTGGTAGTAGTGTTTCAAAATCTGAGTACGTGATGTAGGGTTTTATCGTAGCGGTAAAATTGCATGAATGGTTTTTCAGGCATAAATGTACGCTCTGGATTGTAAGAACTGCAAACAGCCTGATGTTCACTTAAAGCATCAACATAACAAAATAGAGAAAGGCAATACAGGCAAACGTATCCCATATTGTTAGGATGAGTCAAATGATTAAAGTTCTTAAGCCGCCCGTGCACTGAGCGACTTGGCCGCGTGGCCAGGTCACTGCAACCAACGAGAATGCTTGCCGTTTATGTAAAACCACGCACTAATCATTTTCATTGGCTGCAGCAACCTGGCCGCACGGCCAAGTCGCTCAGTGCGCGGGCGGCATTAATGTAATAGTAGTGCTGCCACCGTAGGAAGAGTAGCTTCAACTCCGGGCCGTATGCTAGATTACTAAGATACAGGGGATAATATTTTGGTCTTCATAGCCCCGTAGTAAATGGCGTAGTAAATGGCTACATTATTTTGTGCTTTAAATCTCTCCATTTTGTGTACACGCATGGGAAAACTGATCCAGTTAAATTGAGGTTTTTTTTTGTGTCGTGTGTAATATTCGATTCTGTTTGGGTGATGAGGAGCTGGATAGAGTCCAGCCAAAATTGAATAAATGAAACACTATGTTATTGAAACACTCCACGTTGATTACGGCCTTTTTATTGGACAAGTAGTCATCCAATAAAGCAGTTCCAAACCCACCAGAGTGAGGGTGTACTTCGAGCACAATAATTTCAAGCAAATAAAATCAATACAGTTATTGTTAACTTACAAATAAAATAATGAAAAAGGGTTTGTTCATTTTTCCTTTTGATCTTTTGAAGTGTCAGGAATATTGCTTGCTGTGCTATTTTTGTTTAAAAATATTCGTGATTCAATTACATGATACTATTAAAGCTTAGGCGTCGATCCGGTGGGTGGGGACCATCCCGAAACACTTTCAATCCTAGGGGTTCGTTCCCCCCCCCCCTCCCCCCCCCCACTACGGAATGGGCTGCAAATTGTAAATGGATATCTGTTTTTCTCACTAATCATGACGAGTTTGAAACAAAAAAATTTATTTTCTTCTTCCCCCATTGCGTAAATCAGGGTCATCAAAGGTAGGCTTGGCCGGCAATGATTCTGAGTCATCAGGCCCTAATACAGAGGATTGATGAAATAAGAACTTAAGTTGCAAGGCCATGGTCAGAAGATGACCAATTTACGGTAAATGCAAAAAATTATGCCCGTTTCACTGAATCCCATTTCTCAGAATCTCGTCCCGCAAAATATTTTTCAAATTACGTGCCTCGCTCGTGCGGCCATGCTCACTGTGGCTAAATAGAAAACATCCGAAATTAGGAATGCATCTGTAATTTCTCCAATGTTAAATTTTTAAAGAATATTTTAATTCGGCAAAACAGGATTCTGAGAAATGGGATTCTGTGAAAACAGGATATCTCCAACAGAGGTGGTAAGTATATCAAGCCGCTGTAGCAAAATAAAAAGGATTTTTTAACTCCTTAGAAAGTTCATTTAAAGCAACACAATTATACAGTAAGTCCCAGAAGTCCCATCCACTCAAAATAATGGGCTCAATACTGGGTATGAGTTGGTAATAACACGTACTCGGATAGGAAATCACCTACGGCGAATCCGATGATGGTTCCCAAACTGACCTTGGAGGTCGTCTTGAAGGTTATCCAAAATTTATCTCCTAAACTATTCAAGATACGGGCATAAAGTAAATTAGAAAGTTGTTTGGGATGATATCACAAGTTCAACAAAGGAAACAGATCTGAAATTGCTCCACAAACACGGAAGATATGGGCAATACAACTTGGACACTGCAAGGGAGCCAACCAAGGGGCAGCGATAAGCAATCACTTGTTGCATCATCACGTGGTTGTGTACTGAAGCACTAACTATCGACTAGAGGAAATCCTGTGCCTGCTTACGGTAATTGTATGAAAGCAGGGACGAAAGCGCATGGGGGGGGTTGGGGGGCCCGCCCCCCCCCCCCCCCCTACAATGAAGTTTAGTGTCTCCCCCCCAAAAAAAAGAGCAGGTCTGAAAACACTCTAGATAGCTTCCTTTTAATGGATCAAAGAAACCACTCACGCAAATTTAAAAAATAAACCACTCATGCAAATCTTCAAACTTTGGGTACTGCTCCCCGCTGCTCCGAGTGGCTGTTGGTAAGGTGCACCATTAAGTGCAGAACCATTATAAATCAACCGCTATGGCTAAAAAGTAGGATTTTGTGAATATTTTCTGTTAATTTGCTTTATTTATTTAATTTGTTTTGCATTATCGTTTAGTGTTATCACCTTAACGTAATGAAGGAAACTTGTATTCATTAGTGAAGAATATACATGTATTTTCCTGCCTGTGGATTGGTGTTCTGGTTATGGTGCACCTTCTAGATATCCATTTTCAGTGAGCCTCCGTTTTCAGCTTAAGTTCGTTCCATGCTTGCTGAATAGACTGTTTTCTGCATAATCTTTGCTTCAAAACACCTTTAGACCTAATTAAGGCTATGAAATAAATGTGTTGATCATTTTCTAGGCTTATCGCTGCCCCTTGGTTGGTTAGGTTAGGTTGTTTTGCCTATATTTTCCGTGTTTACGGCGCGATTTCAATTCTGTTTTCTTTGTTGGCCTTGTGTTATAATCCCAAACAACTTTCTAATTTACTTTATGTCCGCATTTTTAAGTAGTTTAGGGGATAAATTTTGGATGACCTTGAAGACGACCTCCAAGGTCAGTTTGGGAACCATCATCGGATTCCCCGTAGGTCATTTCCTATATGAGTACGTTGTTATTACCAACTCATATCCAGTATATAGGCCTTTATTTTGGGTGGACGGGACTTCTGGGACATATTGTATAGTAAAAAATCAAAATAGCCCCAAAAATTGACGAACAGTAAATTTCATTATTAGTCAACTTATAAAAGCAAAGTTTATATACTTTCTATTATTAAGTGGAGCCACTTTCCAAATAAGAAAGCGTAACCATGCTCAGTACGTATCTTATGAGTCTTGAAGCTACGACTGTTTTACTTGAGTGTAATTTAATGCAAAACTAGCCATGCAAGGAAAACAGAGACTGGGTCGTTAAAATGAACAAAGTCACGCGACAGATATTCGAAAATACGATTTTAAATTACTTGGTGTGCTTGAAAAAATAAATCTTATCATACTTTGCTTCTGAAAAATGTAGGGAGAATGTTTTAGCTCTGGAGCTTCAAGTCGGAACAATACTAGGAAATAGGCTTTAGGCCTCTTACAGGCACAGTGGTTTGAAATATCAAGCCTCTAGGAGGTTCCATGGCTGGATCGATTTGTACTGCTCAAAATGACTTGTGTACCAAATTTCACGCTTTTAGCTCGATGTGTACGATTTTGTTGCTAAACCAGAATTCTGTTGGCTTCAGAATTATAAATTTGTAATGGTGTTTGTTAGAAATGAATTTGAAAAAGTGTAATTTCTACCGTAATAACTGGTCAATTTATGGCAAATTCTACCTCAGCAATACGTTTGACGGTGTCAAACAGTGTACCAAATTTCATTCCAATCCGACCTTCGGTTGGGCTCCACCCAGACTATAACAGTGCAACCAACCAACCAACCAACATTTTGCAATTTGGTGTCCGTTGTAGGTTGCGTAAATTTGCTTCGCATGCTCCACTTCGCCAAAAATGTGACATCTTGTGACTGTCACTATGCATGCTTAGTGTACTTTGTATTCTGTTGACCTCAGAGGATTACTAACACTAGATTTTGTAAATTTATTTTCAGAGGTTAAAATTTTATTTGTATCTGTGTACATTATCTATGTGCATATTTCCCTTAGGCTGAAGTATAGGCGAGGGTCATTAATGGGGATTGGCAGTTATTGTGACAATCAATCCAAACCTAGAATTAATTCGATAGGGTGAGCATGTACGGCATCAGTGAAAAAGGGGGAGCATGTTCACTCTTTGCACGGTTGCAATGGAAAAGGACGAGCATGTTCATTCTTGGCACGGTACCAGGTGAAAATGGGAGACCGTTCGGCAACATGAAGAATAATATCGATTAGCAGTAACAGTCAGTAACAAAAGAAATATTACAACATGCATTGTTCACGGAACGATATGTGCAATCAAGCACAACGTTCACTGAACGATATGTGCGATATGAGCTTTTTGCTCTTTGCCAGCGCGGCAGGTCAGTCTCCCTTGAGTGGACTGCGGGCCACTCAGGCTGCTTTGGCAATGAGCTGGCAGACAGTCTAGCCAGGCAGGGCTCGGATGGGGAAGGGGGTGTGATCAGTCTTGCCATGGGTCCTAGGGACCTACAGCCTGTGGTTGCGAGGGTTGTTGAGCGTGAGTGGGCTGCGGAGTGGTCTGCCAGTCCAGTGGGCAGGGGTTTGTACGAGTTGCACCCAACCACAGCCTACCCTAGGTCTCTTGACAGTTTCTCCCGTCGCGATGCGGGTTTGCTCTCCAGACTTCGAACTGGTCATGTTCAGCTCAGGGCTCACATGTTCAGGTTGGGGTAGTCTCGCTCTCCTCTTTGTACCTGTGGCGGTGGGGAAGAGACTGTACGTCATTTTTTGGTGGAGTGCCCTTTTTGGGCTGCTCAGCGGCGCTTTGCCCATAATGTAGGGGTCGACCCGGTTTGCGTAGCCCTCGGCGTCTCCCCACACTCGGTGTTAGGTATAGGCCCCCTGCGCAGGACCTTGGGGTTTTGTAAGGCAACACAACGACTCACCTAGAGTTTCAGGAGTCTCTCTTGTTCCCGGTACCTCGTGCATGGGGGCCAGGGTGCTTGCTGGCTCTTTTGGTGATTTGTAAGTTGCTTCTTGTACTGGTGGCATTTGGTTTTAGTTTTTAAGTAGGCTAGACTGAGCACTTGGTGTTATAGGCCTGTACGCTCAAATAAATAAATGAAATGAATGAAAAATGTGCAATCAACGTGTAACCCCAACAGTAACAAACACCAATGCGACAACAAACTGTGCAGTATGGCACGCTGGGATATTATGATTACTAGCTACATCGCTCGCTTTGCTCGCTCCGTTGACATCGTCTCACTTCGCTCGAGAAGGTTTGCATGAACAAACCATGACGTCATGAACAAACATCAGGTGGGTAAAAAAACGTTGACGTTATTTTATCATGTTTTTAGCGTATTTGAGAGTCATAATATCAAGTAAAAATGATGAAAATAGGCCTAACGGAAGCGCAATTTGGTCCTACTCCCATCTTTGTAGGTACCTTGATTCAATGGTTCAAGAGGAGTAGCGGTACAAACACACTCATACACACGCACGTCATACGTTTTTAATGATGCAGATTATTTTATTGGTATCAAATTTTTGAAAATAATTTCTCCCGAAATTCGTTGCTTCCTTCATGGTATTTGTGTAAGGGAAGTGATTTCCACAAACAGTCAATCACATTATTAGTTTTTATTATTATTT